>SMMQ01002898.1:0-38243 GCA_008271595.1 [Pythium] brassicae (nom. inval.) | reverse complement strand
GGGGGGGGGGGGGGGGGGGGGGGGAGGAGAAGAACGCACTCTGCTGCGTGCACAGCTGCCACTTGGCGAGCGACGCGAGCTGCCGCCGCGCGTCGACGTCCACGGCCGACGACGGCTCGGACGTCGCGGGCGAAGCAGCTCCCGGCGCTGTCGAGAGGGTCGGCGATCGCGCGCGCGACTTGGCGCCGCCGCTGCGCTTGCGCTTTTTATTCGACCGTTCGCCACCCGCAGCGGCGTCCTCGCGGCGCGGCGCCGAGCGCACAGAGGCCATCGTGTCCGTGCCACTCGCGCGCGGGGCTTCTTGCCACCAAAGCTTCAGCTTTTGAAAAAGTTGGAACGAAAAACGAGCGAAGAGATGGCATTTTCGACACATTCGGCTGTCCACAATTGAAATGAAAATTTTTGACATTAATGTCAATGACACACCACACAAAATGAACCCCAATACAGTACAGTACGTCTCATTCTTCACAAGACGAAGCTGCGCATCAATGGCCGGCTCCGGTGCCGCGGCAGCGCCGACTGAGCACTCGATGCTGCTGGCGCTACCGCCCAAAAACTCAGCGGCGGCGTCGCGCGCCAACACCGCCGGGTTACTCGTGCTCGCAGGTTCGCTGCTGCTCGGATTCAGTGTTCGCAAATGCGCCAGCCAACGAGTGGCTGGGAGTGGAGTCACTCGACTGACGTGTGCGTGTGGACGGCAGCGCTCATCTGGTCGTGGGTCATTCAAGCGGAAGCAGCACAGCAGCTGCAGGTGCGTCCCGAGCCCTGCCGCGTCATGCGAAAGGCTGCGCTGACGCACACTGGGATTTGCTTGGCAGACGGGCATGGACTTTAACAAGCCGTTCTTCGTCGTCGGCTTCAATCACACGTACATGGTGCGTGCGTTTCTCGTTTCTCGTTGCGCTACTGCAGTCCACTGCCGTCCTAACCGCCAGCCATGCGGCGTGCGATCCGACCAGACGGTGCTGCTGCCGATCGTGTTCCTCTTCCACAAGCTGCGCGAGCCCCGCGCCGCGCGCGTCACGTGGATGGACGTTGGGCCGACGCTCGCGCGCCACTCGGCCGTCCCGATGCCGCGGCTCGTGCGCGTCGCGGCGTTCCTGAGCGCGTTCTACTGCGTGGCCGACTACTTTTGGTACAAGGCGCTCGCGAATGTGAGCGTGGCGGCGGGCACGGCGATCTTCAACTGCTCGCCGCTCTTCGTCTACTGCTTCTCGATCTGCTTCCTGCGCGAACGCGTGGCGCCAGCAAAGGTGCTGGGCGTCGTGACGTCGTTCGCGGGCGTGATGCTCGTCATCGTGTTCCAGGGCGACGGCCTCGCCGGCCTGAACGTGGCGTCGGAGACGCACCTCGAGAGTGCGAGCGTCGCCGCAGGGCTGCTCATGGTGCTCTCGGCCGCGTGCTACGCCGGCTACGAAGTCGCGGTCCAGGCCGCGGTGGGCGTCGACATCTCGGACACGTCGACAGTGCTCACGCTCACGGGGCTCTCGGGGCTCTTCACGATCCCGTACTGGATCGTCGGCAGCCTCGCGCTCGCGGCGTGTCCGGTGCCAGCGCTGCACGAGCCGCTCGGGTGGCCGGCGACCGTCGAGGGCGTCGCGACGCTCTTCGCGGCTGGCAGCTTCGGCTTCGTGTTCAACGTCTTCCTGCCGCTGTCAATCTGCTGGACGTCGCCGCTCGAGACGAGCGTCGGCTGCATGCTCACGATCCCGCTCTCGGGCGTCGTCGACGCGGTCTTCCACGGCACGCGCTTCTCGTGGGAGTGCATTGCGGGCTCGGCGCTCGTGCTCGCGGGCTTTGGCGTGCTCGAGTACGCGTCGGCGCGCGTCGCAGTGGACTCGAGCTCGGTCAAGCCTGGCGCAGGCCCCGCCGCCTCAATGGCGTAGCGAGCGGAGACCGTCGCACTTGTGTGAGTGTGTTTGTGGGGCTGTAGATGGCGGTGGGTAGGCTGCAGGAGGTTGAAGGCAGTGCTTAGAGAGACCAACGAAGCGCGTGTCGTCATAAGAGCACGGTGCTGGTTGGTGTGGTTTGATGGATTTCAAGTACAGGACCTACAGTAGCAATGTACCGAGAGGCATGTTGCGAAGCACAAGCGCGTCCCGGTGAAAGGTCGACGTATGTAGCGTGCACCTACCGCACAAACTCAATGTGCCTGTGAAGTCACCAGTGTGGCCCAGTCAGTGGCCAAAAATGCAGGTGTGATACTTCCAGGTGTGGCTGCTTGTCCCCAGTTTCACGAAGACTGATCTGAAGCTATAAACTTGGTTCTTGTTGAAACAGATTGGCTACACTCAAGCTGTTTGAACAGGTTTTGATTTGAAAAGAGAAGCTTGTCTTTCTCGGGTTCTTTATCACACGCAAACACTTCATGTCTTACATACCCTTTCAAACTCGTTGAGCTGGGGTGTGTGCCCAAATCGGGGTTTCTCTGTAGTACTAATAGTACTGGAAACAGTGTGTTCCAGTACTTGTAGTACAGTATCAAGTCCGATGGGTTCGTGAATCGCGATATCGTCTCCGTATCCAAATGTCATCCGCTCGAGTGTGTCGTGAGAGTGAAGCATTGGGCTGCAGCACAAGACGAAGCAAGCGCTGGATACTGTAACACACATTGAGATTACACGAATGCAAAACTGTGTGCGGTGCTGAACAATGATGCACAGTCGTCGAGACTTAGCCGCAGGACTCGCCATTGCCGTTCGCAAACTCCTGCGTCCAGTAGTGCTTGTACATACTTGAGGCACTGTGCGCGTAACCCATGCCGAAGAACTTGTTCTTGCCAAGGATGTTTGCTTTGTGGCCAGGAGACTTCATCCACGAGCTCATCACGGTCGCCACATCAGCCTGGCCGGCGGCGACGTTCTCGGCCGCGCCGTTCCAGTTGAAGCCCTGCGCCTTGATGCGGTCGGCAAAGTTGGAGCCGTTCGATCCCATGTGGCTCATGAAGTTCTTCGTTGCCATGTCCTCCGAGTGGAGTTGCGCCGCCTTCTGGAGCTTCCTGTTGGTGCACATCGCGGCGAGTCCGTTCTTGGCGCGTTCAGCGTTCACGGCCGCAAGCATCTTGGCTTGGAAGTTGGCATCCACCTCCACGCGCAGGTTGCGCGAAGGGACCTCCTGGCCCTGGACGGTGGAGACGGCGAGGACGGCGAAGAAAGCGATCGCAGTTGAGCAGCGGGCGAGGGAGACCATAGCTGCTTGCTTTGGAAGGCGTTGGGCGAAGCTTGGTGGCTGTGGAGCGGGTGGTAGTTTGAGGAATGAGCGACTGCTAGCGGCTGCACCTCACACCCCACCGCCGACACCGTCACCACCGAGCTGGCGGATGTTAGTGATTGGTACAACGCGAAGATTTACCTCGCAAAGAGCTCGATCGGCCTTGATGTTCTTGATTGTCAGTGGTTTGTGTAGGTGGTGCACTCGCGCGTTCACGATCGATGCCGGGATCTGCACCGGGTGTGCACCCACAAAATTCCTTCGGATTGCTTTGCCTCGGTCACCTTCTGGTACAGTACTGCGATACAGTAATAACTTGGTTCCAGGCAACCAAAACGAGGGTTGGAGTGCGCAGCGCGTGAGTGAAGGATTTCCTCAACATGTCTTGGTTGAAGACTACTGACTGTATGCACCTAATCCGAGACTTTGTCTTGGAGGCCGAATCACGAAGTCTTCAGAGAGCAATTGTGGTGGGACTCGAGAGCAATCGAGGACTCGAGGGATGAACCGAAGTGCGAGCGCGGGATTTCTGGGTTCGTGGCAGATGCTGGCGCTGAGCTCGCGTCTCCAATGCGTGGATGCGACCGGCCTGGATCACTATTGACACTGTACAACATACCGGAAGAACCACCGTAGAAAAGTGCATTCAGGAGTGCCGAAAAAGTCGTTTTTGTGCACCAGCTCATGGACCTGATCGAGGCGATGGAGCGCGAGGCGGCGCTCGCGACGAGCAGCGCCCCCGCCCTCCTGAGTGCGGACGACTCGCACGACGCAGTGCTGCAGCAGGCCGCATTCGTGCAGGCACAGCTCAAGGCGCTCTGGGCGGCCAAGCACCAGCCCCACGTTGACCACGACCGCGCACAAGCGGCCAATCAAAACGTGGTCGTCCCGTTCGCCTGGGTTCTCGCCCGAGTACGTTCGCCTCGCTGCGTCTCCCACTCGATGGCGCGCTGTGCACGTTGACAGCTTTGTATCGCTGCGCGCAGTTGCTCCGGCTGGCAGAGGAGTACCCTGACGGCGTCACGGAGGCGATCGTCGTGACGGAGCTGATGGCGCTCCTGCAGCGCCGGGTGCTCAGTGCGTCAGCAGACAAGCGGGGCAGCAGCAGCAGCAGTAGCCGCAAGGTGCGCGGCGCGGAGGATCTGGCGCTCGTGCTCGCGGCGCTCGAGGAGGAGGAGAATGGCGCCGCGATCCCGGCGCGTTTACTCGACTTCGATGGCCACAAGCTCTCGCTGCACGTCGAGAAGAGCAACGACCTCGAGCTGAAGATGTGCGGCGTTTGCTTTGCAGATCTCAACCACGTTGGGGGGAGGGGGGGGGCTCTGAGGCCTCTGACGCGTTCGGCTGTGGGTGTGTGGGTGTGCCTGGGTGGTGTGAGTCTTAGGTACCTTCATCAGCGCTTCCGTGCGTGCGCGGCGTTCCTGAGCTCCCAGCCACAGTTCCAGTCGAGCAGGTACGGGGCGGAATGGAATGGAGACACGCACGGTTCGGGTTGTGGTGCACAACCGACGGCGCTTTTTTTGCTGATGTCTTCCTGTCGTCCCCGACACTCGACACACACTCGCGGCCACGTGCAGCGCTGAAGGGTTCCCGTTCCAGCGCGGCCGGGGCGTCGTGTTCACGAACGCGAAGGCCATGGAGCGGCGCGACGTGGGCGGCGCAGACAGCGCGTTCGCGCTGCTGCCGACGCAGTTCCTCGCAGTTCACGTCGACCCCGCCGGCAACGCGCTCGACAAAGTGCTGCTGAGCGAGTCGATCGGACTCGCGCGGCTCGATCAGTTCGTCGCAATGCAGGACCAAGTGATTCTCCAGCAGCTCCTCGTGACAGTCCAGGTGCGCGTGCTGGGCGAGTTCACAGGCGCTGCCTCTCTGCTAAACCGCAGTCGCAGGCTTGGGGCTGAGCGTCAGCGCTCCATATACAACGACAGGTGCTGGACATCGGTGCCGTTCGCCCGAGCCAAACGCCGCTCCACATCCACCGCCAGGTGCTGTTCCTCGGAGACGTTGAACGTAACGCAGTCGGCACTGGCGTCCCGAGTACACCGCAGGCGTCCCATGTGATGATCCTCTGGGACGAGCAAGTGGCCCTCAGCCGGCTCTTCCACGTCGGAGACGAGCTCTTGATCTTCCAGCCGTACATCCACGTCTGCGACGACCATGACACGGAGATCGGGCACGTGTTCAGCGAGTACTCGTCGCAGCAGCGGTGCGTGTTCTACATGGAGTACGGGAGCGCCACAGTGTTCTTCGTGAAGCCTCCGAAAGCTCCCTTAGAGCCCGCTGGCACCGCTGCCGCTGGCGTATCCCCAAGCGCTCCGATCCTGTCGCCGCTGCAGCAATTCACTGGCAGCGAGCACCCGCCGCTGCAGTACGAGGCGATCCAGCCCGACTGGGCCAACTTCGCGCTCTACGGCCACGTGATGAGCGTCCGCGTCTCGCACGGCATCCCGCTCATGGCCGCGTACTTCTACGCGTACTACGACCCGAAAACGAACGGCGGATCGTCCCACTCGACCACGCGACTGCCAGTCGCAGGAGCTGGCGCGGCGGGCGGCGGGAGCGCGCGGACGCTGACGCTGACCCCGACGCTCGACCGCGCGATCGTGTCGCGCTACTACCTCGTCGTGCTGCTGCAGCTCTACAACGCGGCTTCCAACCAGACGCTGGCAGTGGAGGTGACTGGCGAGAACGCGCTCAAGGCGCTGCGCCTGCGGCCCGGACAGACCGTGTTTCTCGACGGGCTCGTTGCGGTGGACGTCACGTCGCCTGCGGTCGCTAAGGCGCGCGAGCACGGGACGCTTGCCGCGTCGACACAGCAGCCTGCCGAGCCCGCGTTTGCGTTCCAGAGCGCGCACTATACGTCGAATCGTCTGTCGTCGACCGTTGCGAGTGAGTGGGCGACCCCGTCGTCGATCGTCGCACTATGCTCGGACTGGGGGAGCATCTTCGGCAAGCAGTCGGTGCTGAGCGAGAACTCGCGCCTGACGCTGGTCAGCTCGACGCAAGGGCTGCTCAAGACGAGTTTGGCCCAAGGGCCCCAGCTGGCTGTGACGTACGCGCGCTCTCCCGACTCGACTCGGCAGGTCGGGATGGCGATTCTCGGACGCGCGTGCATCACATACGCGGGCTGGCTGATCCCGGCGACCGACCGTCTTCCTCAGCCGCAGCAGCAGCAGTACTCGAGCGACGAGAGCTGCCAGAAAGGCCACTCGACCATGTACGCTCACAAGGCTTGCATGCGGCTGCTGGAGCGGGTGGCGACGCCGACCTCCCAGTTGCGAGACGAGGGATCTGGAACCCCGAACGATGGACCGAAGTGGAAGTGCGGCTTCTGCCAGGAGATCTTCCGTGGCACGCACGAGACGTGTCAGACGTTCTGCACGCTCGTGCTCTGCCTCGACGACGGCTCGACAGCACAACCGCACTACGCCGTCTGCCATGACGAGACGGTGGAGGGGCTGCTCGGGACCCCCGCGCAGGATTTCTCCCAGCTGAGTCTCCAGGACAAGGCCGCGGTGCTGCAGCAAGCAGTGGGAAGAGATTACCGCGTTCTCCTGTCACGCTGCGAACAGCTTCGCGTGGCGGTTCCGACATACGTGAGCAGTCTTGAGGCGCCGGTGACGGAGGTAGTGGTGGTGGATCTGCGTGTCGATCTCCTCGAGCCAGTCGACGCGCTCGCAACCGCATACCAGCTATTGCGTTCACTCAAGTCGTGAGAGTGGGCGAGCTTAGAGGGATGTACTGTGTTCGCTGTGATGGATTGGATTCTCATGCGATGATCAAACAAGTTTTGACGTGAACCGGCACAGTCATGACAACATCATCGTCACTCATATTCACCGCGTTGTTTCAAGGACTGTCGTTGTGTGCGGCCATCAGCGCGTGTGGCGTGTCAGCGTCAGTGGTTCTGGTGATCGTCTCACGCAGACATCGGTCGTCCAGACAGCCAGTCGTCTTCTGTCACTGGGCCCAAGCACTGAAAGCGGACAGACTTGAATGACGACTCAGCCCAACGAGGGTGTGTCGAGCTGGTGGCAAACAACAGTGGACGAGCGGCCGAACGTTCGCTTTGATCGGATGCGAGCGTGTCGAGCGATCATAAATGTTGGCAGTGGTGTGGTGCGCTGTAGGTTGGCACTTGACCAGCAAGCATCGAGTCCTCCTGTTTTGTGAGTTATCGCCACTGTTTGAGCAAATTTTGTGGGAAGTTCACCTGATTCGCCACGAAATCGTGCTGAAAGAGATCCGTGACGACGACCAACCCGGGAATCGCTGACCCAAGCAGCACGCGTATATGAAAGTCCCTCGCTTCTCCACAACTCCTGGAGTTCGGACATGGGTTTCGGACTCTGCCGCAACCTTTGTGAGCGCACGGCTCGCAAGGACTCTCTTGAACGGAAGCAAGTGGCAGAGGCTCTTGGCGAGGAACACACACCGCCAGCAGCATCGCCGTTTCGGAAAGAACTGCACTGCGCGAACACCACCAGCGGTGGCTCTCACTAGCGACGTCGCCTCCTGCCGTCACACGCTTTCACAATCGACACGGAGCTCTGCCACAAGGCCAAGACCCCATTCGAATTGCGAAGTCGGCCATGCCAAAGCAATGCCAAGACTTTGATGCAAACAACACTTAGGTGCTTGCTTGTCAGCTGATCTTACCAGCACTCGACTGCTTCGTCAAGGGAATAACTTCACTATCATGTACACGATACTACACTACGACTCGGGCCCTCACCCCCGCCTCATCAACAACCAGCGAACGGACTCACACAGAGCACGCGCACGGCCGGTGCAGCGTCACGAGGCGGTGGTTGCGCGGCTGCACCGCGCGCGCGTTCTCGCACGGAATCGTGCTCCGATAGTGCGCGATCTGCTGCGCCGACGCCTCGGCCACGTCCTGGAGCACAACCCACTCCACGCCCTCGCTGTACGGCGGCGTCGTGAGCGAGCCGCGGTAGCGGTAGAAGAGCCCCGAGAGCAGCTGCAGGCAGCGCGGGTCCACCTCGCACTCCAGCTCCACGGCCGCGCCGTCGTCCTCGCACACGGGCAGTTCCCCGAAGAACTGCGACAGAAACTCGTTCTCGCGGCCCTCGCGGAAGAAGAGCGCGACGACCGCCAAGCTACCGTCGCTCGCTTGGTGCACGAGGTGCAGCTCCATGGCTTCGTGCTGTCCGCCGAGCGTGTGCTCGCCTGCGCTCGATACACACCGGACCAGAGCCAAGCAGCAGTGTGAGTGTCGAATCCAGTGACCATGAGCCAAGAGGCGTGTCGCGATAAGACACCACAAGCCAGCGACAGCACGCGAACCAAAGCGGAAGCGAAAGCGAACGGAGACGTACTCGGCGCGTGGAAGTGGAACTGGATGGCGTAGTAGGTCTTGCCCTTGATGGTGAGGGCGTTGGTGTGCTCGCCCTGCCACTCGACGCGGAAGTTCCCGCCTGTTTGCACGACGCGCGCGCGCGCACTGCCGACAGTGATGACGACGGCGTCGTCGTCCTGGCGCACGAGGTCGCCGTCGAGCACACAGATGTCGATCGGAGACTGCTCCAGACCCTTCACGTCGTCGTCGACCGGGAACTCTGCGTCTGTGGCCGTTGCGGCGCGCGGAGAGGAGTCCGTCGAGGAGGAGGAGCCGGCCGAGTCGGTGCTAGCGTCGGACGCGTCACGGGCCACGACAGGCTTCGTTGCCGTCGGATCGCGGGCGTGGGGCGAGAGGCGCGCGCGCAGGTCAGCGAGCATCCGGCGGAAGTTCATGGCTGACGAGTCGCGCGAGTGGTGGAGACGGAGGGCTGAAGAGAAGGGTGAAGTGCCCCGTTGGCGGTGGATTGGAGAGTGAACCGCTCCGGGAAGAGATGTAAGTGCGCCGAGCCGGGCCGGTGAGCGGTGTGCTCTATGTGGGTGCGCTTAGCCAGGCTTCTCAGCTTTGGAAGAGCCCGACTCGAAGCACCGACCAACCGGTCTCACGGATACCGAGCGCATCGATGGACGCACGCGAGGTGCGTCATTCGAAGCCTTGTACAGTACATTCCCTTTCGAATTTGCTCATTCGTATCTATTCAAGTGTTTTCAGGGGTACGTATTGTCAGAGGTATTGCGTGTGTGTAATGAGTGGCGTTTAACATCGAAAAAAGTGAGTTTTATCAGGTTTAACAGGACGCGGTCGAATCTCAGAACATTTCCGTGTCTTTTTTAGCAGAAAAAGCAAGCAAACCTGCGCTGCCGCCATCGACCAACACACCGCGTGTCGAGCACGGAGCAATACGTAGCAGTGTCCCCACTTCTCGATGTACTAGTATCGCGAAGCTGCGCGTACGAGCTTTGCGAGCATGCCAGTACGGCAATAGCATCACCCGTTAAAAAAGAGATCTTGAACACGCACGTTTCTTTGGCGCCAAGAGAGCTGATGGGCACACAAAATCTATTGTGCCTAGAATGGTAAATATCAGCTTTCCTCGATAAAGGAAGAATAATGAAGATTCTTCGAGTTACAAAACATCGGCGCAGTTTCTCGCACAAATCGCTCAACAATACTCATAGTGTAACTTACTTAACAATACAAGTAAGTTACACTATGAGTGGTCACGCTTTCAGCAAGACCATGCAGATGAGTTCGCCCACAATTTCGGTTGGTGCTTCGCTTTGCTTCAGCAACATGTGATTTCAGCGTGTTGCTCCTGCTGAATATGATCCCCCGCTGTATTCGCTGCATGAATAGTTCCTTTTGTTTCATTAAAAAATGATGAATCTAATACCCTTTTGAATACGTTTTATTTTTTCTTGTAAACAGAACGAATACTAGTAGAATTCATGTCCTCAAACTACGTAGTATTACGTGTGGTCCACATATCGAGCCTCTCTTTTTGTATTTCCTTTCGATTATTCTCTTTCAGGAGTTGAAAAGCACCAGTTTCTTCACTATCACAACACCCGAAAGCAGACGCCCCCTCGCGATGGACGCAACCTCCACGAACGCCGACGCCAAGGCACAGAAGAGCGCGCTGCGCGTGCAGACGGACGCTGCCAGCACGCAGCCCTCCTCCTCCTCCTCCTCCGCTGCCTCCGCCGCCTCTGCCTCTGCCTCCTCGTCGCCCGCGTCCGGCAAAGCCGCTGCCGCGACCCCAAAGGCGCTTCGCAGTCCGCTCAAAGAGGAGCAAAAGCCGATTATGATGCCGAAACCCATGAGCATCTGATGCGTGACCTACGTCACGCGAACCCCTTCGACAAGCTCCACAGAAAGAGAACCCAGAGAGAGAGAGAGAGAGAGAGTAACAGCTTAATGCACGAGTTTGTACCCTGCCCAGCGACTACGCCACGAGCTCACCATCTGGAGCCTTCGGGTGAGAGGAATGGCGACAGCAGCGAGCCCAGCAACCCCGCCGCCGCTGGGAGCGCGAACGCAAAGAGCGGCGCGCTGTCACGTAGGCGCAGTAGCGGGCACGCAAGCGTCCTGATCGGCTCGCTTCCACTGCCTCGGAGCGTGTTGCCCGGGCGTGAAGTACTGTTCTCGGCGCTCGCTCCCGACTCGAGGGGCTCCAGGAAACACACCGCCAGCACTCGCTGGTGGCGGCGGCTCTGAGCGCTGCAACCTGCTTCTGGTTGCTCGGTTATCGTCGGGTCCACCTGAGGCTCCAGGCACCCGCGCGCCGCGTTCCACGCCGCTCCGACCACGCGGATGCCGGCGAAGACCGCGAACGCGGTTTCTTGGAGCAGAGTCCCAGTCGCGGACTCAGCTTCGTCGTCCGCTTCGGATCCGATCGCTGCTGAAGACTGCAGACGCAGCGAGTACCGGATCTCGAAGGCGTCCGGATCGAGGGCGCGCCGCTCGCAGTAGTCGAGTCTCGCTGCTCGAATCGCTTGCTCTACGGTCGCCACATGATCAAGAGCGGGAGCCCAGAACCACGCTAAAGCGACTCGCGCGGCAGTCGCAACAGCGAACCGCCCCCAAGACTCGTAGTGAGCAAGCAGATCAGGCAAACGCTGGAGACGGTTGGTCGCCACATGGCAGCGCTCGCGCGAGGTGCGCAGTTGCGTCGGCACCTGCGCTTGCAGAAGCTCCAGGACCGCTCTTCGAGTCCCGGAGTCGGCAATCACTAGAAGAGACCGGTCGACGGGCGCGCTGGTGGCGACGACTGTGCTTCGCGTGATCTCCAGCTGCAGCTCAGTCAGGAACGTTCGGATCTGCTCCACCTCCCGGTTGAACGCGTCTAGGAAAGCTGTCTGGATGCGACCGACGAGCGTGCGAAGTTGCTCTGGCGGCTGTGCCAGCGTCTCGCCTTCGTCGTTAGCGTTGGTGTCTTCTGAGACGTTGGTTGTCCGATCGAACCGGACTGGGAGCGACTCCGGACTCAGGAGCACGTCAATGAGCGCAACAGCCTCTGCGAGCGAGATGGAGGCCGCAAGTTCGCTGTCGTTTTGAAGCGGAGTCTTCGCCCACGCGAAGGATTCTGCGACCGACGTGTCCATCGCTCTCGGGATGCAGAGGTCGACGCTGCCGACAAGAGATGTCTGGCTACTACGAGAGCCAGCATCTGGGGGTCGACTGGATCCGGCGAACAGCTTGCAGAGCTTCGCGTGGTGGTGGACGTCGAGCGAGTCGGCAAAGTCCCACCAGGCGGTGAACCACGGGTCCATGTCAGCGATCGACGCCGTCGACTGGGCGCCAGGGAACGCCTCAATAGGAAAGTTGAGGAACGCGAGCGCGGAGGTTGACGGCGCTCGTGGACTGGACCCCGCTGAGCGCGCTGCGTCGTCACTGAAGAGCGCGTTGCCTCCGACAGCAAACGACAGGCTGAGCTTCCGTACGGCGTTCCGCAGGTTGCTGCTCTGTCGGCGCACCAGTGGGGCAGTAGGGTGGCTGCTTCCGGACGAATTGGCGAGCTCCCTCGCACTGCTGCCTGCCGACGCAGTAAGAGGAGCGTTGCTGAGCGTTGTGAAAGAGTGCAGCCATCCGCCATCGACCAGCGCGAAACACGCTCTGTGCAGTTGCTTGAGGACCTCTGCATCGCGCGGACTTGCAGCGGTGCGGACGTACGCGCCGAGCACGACTTGCTGCTGCAGGCGCTCGAACAGCGCTGGGCCCGACAGCTGCTTCGTCGGCTTGAGGCACGCGGGCAAGAGGAGAAGCTGATTCACTGCTGACACGAACTGGTCGTAGCCGACACTCGCGCTCGGCGCTGGCGAGCTGCCTCCAGTGAGCTCGACCATCCGATCGCCGCGGTACGCTGCTATCGAATGGAAGAGAACCAAGCTGCTGAGCACTTGCAGGATCGCTGGCGCCTGTGGCTCCACCACTCGGGAGGTGTCCTTGTCGGACCCTGAGGCAGCATCGCTCCCCTTAGCCTTGGGTTTGGGATCCGCGGCGTCCATCGCGAGTGCAGCGTGCAGTTGCTCGCGGCACGGATGGAACGCAAGCCTCAAGAGCGTCGTCTCGACGCACTTCCTGAGCGACGTCGCACCACTGGAGCGCTCGCTGCTCGCGCCGTCGAAGAGACACAGCAGGTTCTGACGCAGGTGGACCGGGAGGCCGTCCCACGAGTCCACCACTGCGAGTAGCTTCGGATACGCGAGCGCCACAAGCGACAAGTCCGAGTGGCGATGCGGAATCGACTGCGTTGTGGACAGCCGGCGCATCTTCGGGACTCGCACACTCGACGCAGTGTTGCTGGTCGAGGGAGATGTGCCGCCGCTTGTAAGTGCTCGCTCGACTGTCGTGTCGAGCACGCGGTTGGAGCTCTGAGCTCTTGTTGAAGGTGCCGGTGGCGACGACTTGACCTTCAGCAAATAGTCGTGATCGACAGGGTCCGCATGGCGGCGCAGCGCAACCGACGTCGTGTGCTGGTACGAGCGATGCAAGATACTGAAGAGCCCTTCCCAGTGGACGGGGTTCTTGTCGCGCTGCATGTTCACAATGGCGAGCGACGCGGCCTCGAGCACGTCGGGCTTCTCGGTCTCGAGTCGTCGAATCTCCTCGAACGCTCGGATCCACAGTACCGGGTTCGCGTGGGAATCTGCGCCGCTCGCCAACAGCGCTTGTTGCTGCGCTGCGTTGCTCAGGAACACGGTCTTGGGCATGAAGAAGACGCTGCCGAGCTCCGACGCGCTCCGAAAGCTCCGCGCTGCCAGCTGCTGCAGGATTGCGACGCGGACCTCCTTGGTAAAGATCGTCTGGAAGAACGCGCGCTGGACGAAAGCGAAGCTTTGCAGCGGCTGCGTCGACACGACGAGGATGCCGGCGTCTTCGGGGCACGCGGTAACCTGCCGGAGCCAGCCGTGCTTGTCGCTCGCGGGCTTCCTGTAGCTGTCGACCCGCGTCATTTTGAACGCTGACTCTGTCCCTCCGCTGCCTGCGAGTGCACTGGGAGATCCGCCCAGCTTGCGTTGCGGGGCAAGAGAAACGACCTCGTCGTCCTCTCTCGCGAACGGCAGACTGACGCCGTACGCACTCAGTAGATGGTCGCACAGGTGCTCGGCGAGGGACGGCAAAAGAGCGAGGCCGATCTCCATCCGCTCCGAGCGCGGCCGCGACGCCGCGAACATGCGCTGCACCAGCGGCTGCAAGGGTTCACCACTGCCGCCTTCGTCGAGCGCACCATCCACGATCAGCCTCGCGAGCTGAGCGGCGTTCAGCGCTTCCAGTGCCGTCGTGGCTTCGGCTGCTTCTTGCGGACTGCACGACACATTCCATCGGCGAAGCTCCATGGCCACAGCTGCCAGAGCGTACGGCTGCTCACCAACGCCCCAATGCGTGACATCACGCTCACTCGGGTCAGCTCCAGCGCCTCTCGACTGGGGGTGCCGATTCTCTTCCAGCGTCCAGAGAAGCTGGAGCAGAAACGCGTACCACTCCGATCGGCTGCGCGTCATCGGCATGAGCAGTGTGAGCACTTCCTGCAGCGCCTCCGGCACGTGGCTCTCGAGCGAAGCGAATGATTTTTGCAGCAGACGCAAGCGCACGGATCTGCGCCGTTCGTCTGGGAACGGGTTCGCTTGGAGCGAGATGCTCGCTCTTCTCCCGTCGTGCGCGTGGGGCTCGAGCGACGAGCTCGCAGGTGGCGTAGACACTAGAGCGGCCTGGGAGCTCAGCGCCGAAAACAGCACCGGCAGGAACAGTTGAAGCGACAGCTGCGGCGGCGGTGACGACGACTTGGAGATAAGCGGGGTCGCTGACGCAGCACCTAGGACTTGAGTCGTGGAGCCGACGGCGCGTGTCGCGTTGAACGAGTTGAAGATCGCCGCGCCAAATGCCGAGAGCGGCGCCAACTCTCTCGCTCGCCGAGCCTCCTGCACGATCTCCTGTCGCTTGCTCTCGATCGCAGCTCGCAGGTCCCGGAGCGCGTTTGCTCTCTCCTGCAGAAGTGTTGTCTCGGCCACTTGGAAGTCGCCGTGCACAGCGGCTTCCTGCGCTAGCTTGGTCAGCTGCGTCTGCTGCTCGCCCGCGTGGGTCGTGAGCGCAGCGAACTCCCGCAGCGCCAGCTTCAGCCGCAGTGGCTCCGTCCCAGGCAACGGGACGCCGGGGCTCCACAGCTTGTCCAGGATGATGTCCGCGATCTCGGAGGCCGCGATCGCGCCGCTCAGCGTCGGGATCCTCGCGATCGCGTCGCCAAAGGCACTGGCAGCGCAATGCGACGCCAAGACGACGCGGAACGCCGAGTGGATCGGAATCGTCTGCGAGCCGCTACCGACGCTGGTGGTGCTGCTCTCAGTAGAAGCGAGCGACGAAGCGTGCGGGATCGAGACAACGAGGTGCTCTTCGCCACCTACAAGACACGTCTCCCACTGGAACACCGACGCCAGGCTGCCGAAACCCGTCTCGCCGTCCGCTGGCTCGACGTCCAGTACCAAGAGCTGCGTGCCGTCGCGCACTGCCGACCAGAGCGCGTCGTCGAGGTCGCCTGCTCTCGCGCTAACCATGAAGAAGTCGCTCCAGCGCCAGAGGTTGCGCGCGCACTTGAGCACGAGCTCCTCGACGGCACGTCCGTAGTCCGTAATGAGCACCACTGGGAAGCCCGCAGCGTCGACTTTAGACAGGAAGAGTGCGTCTTGGAGCCGCCGGGTCGAGAAGCACCCACTGCCGCCGCTCACGAGCTGCCAGTCCGCGCGATCGGGCTCCGTGCGGCAAAGCAGCTCGACGATGTCCTCGCGCTCGTCACTATTCGCTTCGACTGTTTCTTGGACTCGGAGCGCGACGTGAAGAGCCGGTAGACGCCGGCACCGCGTATCGGAACACTGGGAGCCGCTCCCCACAGTGCGCCAGTAGGCGGCTTCCCACACGTCAAACAACTGAACGCGGTCGACCTGGCAAAGTCCGCCCCCATAGACGACAAACGCCGCCGTAAGCAGCGCATTCCACCAGAGCAGTCCGCTCGTCCGAGCGCGAGACGCGTCCTCGACCAGCTTCTCCGCGCGCTGTTTCTCGTCCGCGAGCGCTTGGAGAGCGAGCAGCCCGGCCGCCACTCTCGTCTCCCGGGACTCGATCTCCGCCACGATCGTGTCCTTCAGTTCTAGCGCTGTCGCCAGAGACGCGCGCGACTTGGCCAGCTCGTCGTCCGCCTCCACGGCGCGCTGCCGGCTCACTTGGAACTCCTGCATCAGCAGCCGCAGCCGGCCCTGCGCTTTCTCGAGCTTGTCGAGCGTCGGCTTGACGACGCGCCGCGTCGAGGCGTACTGGTAGATCGCGCGCACCCAGATGACCATCATGCTCGCCGCGAGGCTTTGCTTCTCGACCTCCTCGCGGTTGAACCGCGCGTCGCTGATATACGGGCTCGCGAGCTTGGCGAGCGTCTCGTCCGGCACGTTGTCCTTGTCGAAGCTCAGCATGTGCTGCACGACGTTCGCGTCGCTCAGGATCCGGCGCGCGTTCTCCCACGTCGGCTCGGCGCCGAATAGCACGCACACTGCGTCGAGGACGAGGTGCACGAGTAGCGGCGGGTTGTTGAACGACTTGATCTCGACGATGTGCCGCTTCTCGATCAGCAGCAGCGCGGCGTTCGCCTCCTCGAGGCACGCGAGCGGCACGTGGAGCTCGACCTGCGCCTGCTGCTCCGTCTCGTTCGTGATCGTCACTTGCTGCTCCGCCGCGTCCTGGAAGCGGCCCATCATGTCGCGGATGCGCGCGCAGTTTTGCGTCTGCTGCTCGATGACCGCCTCGTACTCGGCGACTTGCTGCTCGCTCGCCAGCACGCGCGCGCGCAGCTCGCTGTCACCGTTCCTCAACGCGTCGAGTTCGACGCTCAGGCTGTCGTGAACGTACGCGAACCATTCGGCTCGAACGAGCCGCTCGCGTTCCTTCTTGTACGCGTGCTCGAGGAACCGAGCGAAGAACGACGGGAGCGACATCGCGAGCCACGTCTTCACGCCTGGCTGCGCACTTTGCTGCTGTTGTCGATGATGGTGGTGGCGCACCGCTGCCAAGTGGATGTCGACTGCCAGCTTCGTCAGGCGCGGGAGCTCGTGCTCGACGATTTCCATCGCGGCGACGAACGCTTCCCGCTCGCGCTGGGCCTCTGGCGTCGACGCTGCGAAGCGGTCGACGCGCACGAGGCGCTGCACTTCAGTGTGGAAGTGGCCGTACAGCGCTGTGTGCAGGTCGCTCTCGGACAGCACTGGGCACGACACGACGCTGCACTGCGGGAGTAGCGTTGGGAGGTGGCGCTTCACCCACGGCTGCTGCGCCAGGTCGACGAAGAACACGACGCGCAGCCGCTGGCGGATGCGGCCGACGACCTTCTGCCACTTGCCGCTCGTGATGCCGAGCGGCCGCATCAGTGACATGATCGTCGCGGTGACGCTCTCGGTTTCCACCTCGCACGTGCGCGTGTAGTCGTCGCAGTCTTGCTGGTGCCGAAGCTGGAGCTGAGCAAGGCGCAGCGCCAGCGCCTGCTGGTGCCGCTGCTCGAACTCGTGGTAGAAAGTGGCGCTGTTGATGCTCAGCGCCTCTTTCTCTTGCCGCTTGATCGCTGCAAGCTCTTGCCCGCGCTCCAACTCGGCCTCGCGCCGGAACCGCGCGTGGTGCGCTGCAAGGCGGTTGTCGATCTCGACCAGCCGCTCGTCGCGCACGCGCGTCGCCATCTTGATCTGATCCTCGAGCGCAAACGCCCCGGGCGCCTCGCCAGACGACAGCAGGATGAGCAGCGGGCGGAGCACGCACTCGGGCAGCAAGTCCAACCGCTTGACGATCAGCGTCACGTTGTCGCACCCGACGCCGACGCGCTCGAAGAGCTCGCGCACGAGCAAGCGCCACTTGAGCGTCGTGTGCTCGGGAGGGCTGTCGGGGACGCCCTCGAGCATTAACACGGTCTGGTGCTGTGTCGAGCCTTTCGTCGCGCAGACGTAGCGGAGTAGGATGTCTCGTCCGCTGCCAGGGGCGCCTAGGAGCACAGTCTTCGAGCCCAGACGAGCGTGCGCTCGATCGATTCGAGTAATCGTGCTCGCCTGCATCCCCAAAGCGAGGACTTATTCGTTAGTACGCGCGAGGCAGGAGAGGCGCTTATAGAGCAGCACATACACAACGTACGAGCTCGCGGGAGACTTGCGGGGCTGACTTGGGAAGCTTCTGACCCAGGAAGGAGGCTACTGTCTCCTCTTGCGTGTTCACTGAGTACGCTCGAATCGCACCAAAGAAATGTTGTGCTGTCGCGTGCGCCTCCTGCTCCGGGGCGTCCTCCGCGAAGATCTCGACGTAGACCCACGCCTTCGCGCTAGAGCTCGCGCTCCGGCGAGGGACGAAGCTGAAGCTGTTGCACTGCTGCTGGAGCTGCCGGCTGCTCCCACGCAGCTCACTACTTCGTGGCCCCGCCAGGTTACTCCCGCCAGCCGTGATCTCCATGCACAGGGAGTACAGGTCGCTCGGAACGAATCCCCACACCGGACTGACCTCCGCCACCGCCACCGGAGGTTGCCGTACTGCCGATTCTTTCTTGTCTTGCAGCTCGGTCGAGAAGAAGGCCAGGAAGCCGACAGCGTTGTACCCAGTGTTGAAGTGGTTCGTGGAGGCCCCGTCACTGGCGCGCTGCTGCTCAAGAGCTGCAGCCTTGATGACGGCACCAGTCCTCGTGACGGCACCGGTGGCATCTAACTGCGAGCCGTCGAAGCGGAGGCCCATCGCCTCCATGATACGTCGCGCGCGCCAGATCTGCTTCGTGATCGTCTGGTGGTACTGCGGGTGCGTGAGCTCAAAGGGATCCCCGAGCGACCGCAAGCTTTCGTGCGACCAGAGCCGCAGGAGCGTCTCAGTGTCCAGAATGTACGACGACGCGACGCTGCAGACGCCTTCGTAGACGCGAGACAAGTCATGGAGGCTGAAGGTCGGGATGCCTTGGCGCGTTTCAGCAGGCTGTACACTGCCATCTAGCGCCACAGGACACTTCTCGCGAGCCCATGGGTGTCGTCGAAGCTTCTCCCACAGCACTACCGAGGCAGCGACTATGAGCGACAGGGCATGGCGCATTGCCATTGGGAGTCGCTCGAGCGCCGAGCCGTTTGGCCGATCCAGCTGAGACAAAGTCAGCGTCAGGAATATCTGGTGGATCTCCGGCGCGGCGCATGCTGGTGCCATGACTGGAAAGAACTGGCGCGCCAGTTTCGTCGCCGGTACTTCAGCCTCGACGCTGCAAGATGTGCTGCCGCCAGCTTCCGCAAGATCCCTCCCGCCGTTGCAGAACTGCGACGTAGCAGAAGCGACCATAAGCAGACTATCGATCCGAATCGCTGTGCCTTCGTCGCCAGCGTGCACTTGTGCGTGCTCGTATGCAGACCGCAGATACTCATGACAGGAAGCGTAGTTCTCCTCGTCCATGGACGCAACGCTGCGGTCGGCTCGCGGCAGATGCAGATCATCGATGATCAAGATCGCAATCTTCCCAGGCGGAGGCTCGAACACTCCTGTGCGTTCGCGCTGGAGCATCCGTTCCATACACTGCGCGATGTCCGCGACGCCGCGAGTGTACTGGTTCATTGTGAAGAAGAACGGCACGAAGTCGCCGCTGTCGAGCTTGGCAGCAAGCTCCGAGTCTGCCTTAGAATACCCCGGGTCCATCGTCCAAGTGCTGCTTCTCGATGATGCGCCAGCAGTGTCTACCAAGAGGGAAGATAGGCGAGTAGCGGAGGCCCTCGTGGAGGCAATGCTGTGCACAGTGTGCGCGGGCGCGTGATGCAGGCGCCTGAACTTTGCCGCGAGCGCAGTGACGAGCGAGATCTGGTGAAAGCGGATCCTCTCGACAGACTCAAGCGTCATGTCGTTCACGGCAGAAGACGGTGCAGCCACGCTCGCTGCATCTGGCAGCGTCTTAGCGTCGCTGCTTTTGCTGTCCTTCCATCCTTGCACAGCCGCCTTCAGGCAGTCCGCTTGCAGCAGGAAGTTGCGCAGTAGCTTGGTTCGCCGCGAGTTGTCGTCTCCAACCAGTAAGACTCCGCGTCCTGACCGCAGTGCTTCTTTCATGGCCGCGTGGGCTAGAACGCTGGTGTGCGTCGGCACGAAGAGGCTCGAGTTCGAGAACGACTCGGGGGCGGTCGAGGAGTCCGTTAACAGAGTGTCCAGTCGGCGAGCGCTCAACGACGCCGAGAGTGTAGCAGTACAGTGGTGCACGCTCACGAATCGCGCTCCTGCAATGTCAATCACGGTCTCGAACAGTTTGCAGTCCTTGCCGCAGCCTTGCCATGACGCGGCGATCGCTTCGAACTGGGTCTTGAGCATCCCATTTATCAGCATCTGCACCGGGGCGTTGTCGTTGACGCAACCAGCGAAACCCCACATGAGCGCGTACACGAGTGCGATCTCGACTCGATACTCTAGTCGTGTCTTTGTCGACTTGTCCACATCGCTGGCATTCGAGAGTCCCCGGGAACCGCCCGATACCTCGCGGCTCATCGCTGCAGCAACTGAGCTCAAGAGCGCCTGAAGTAGCGAGAGCAGGTTGACGACTCGCTGCAGGAACGTCAGTTGCACTGTGCAGCCGTACCCTTGAATGATAGTGAAGATCGAGTCCAGCAGCTTGCTGTGAAGCAGTCGGCGCTCCACCAGCTTGAACGTCAGCATCGCGAGTTCTTTGCTCTGCGACTCGGCCTGCCACTCCGCTCGACCCATTGACAAGTAGCGGCGGATGTAGGATCGGTGGATCGGCTCGTGCAAGTTCTCCGTTGCTTTGAGCTTTGCGCCGCCAGCGATCGCTCCCGTGTCTCCAGTTGTGTCGAAATGCACCAGCGCGTTCAGGTGGAGAATGCGTGGTGAGCAGTTTTTCAGTGAAGTAGTCTCGAATAAAAACCGGAGATTCGGTGGAAGAGTCATGCACTCGCCGTCTTGGAATGGGAGCACGGGTCTTTGCAGATCCGGTGCTGCGTACTCCATGTAGGCGCCCACCCGCGTTCTCGTGAGGACGCAGCTGAGATACTCGAGCCACGCGGACTCCATGTCTCCGTCGAACACGACCCAGAGCAGCTCGCTCGTCGTCAGGTGTGGAGAGAGCCCATCAGCCCCGTCGCTCTTACCATTCCGAGCGATCGCACTGCTCTTTGCCTGAGTAGTAGAGTGAACGAGTCTTTCTTGCGCGAGCCGAATCAAACGACCGAGCACGGACTTTGTCCGTCCCTTTCCGTCCGGCGCAGTACTACCGTAGAGCTGCGTCAGCGTCAACGCCATCGGGAGGACGACGTGGATACCCACACAAGCGTCCGTGCTGTTCGCGATAGCAGCGCTGCTGCAGCCATCCGGCTTTGTCGTTGTCGTGCGTGCACTTTCTGGTTGCACCGATGTCGGAGGCAAGTTGGTCGGCGGGAGTCGGACTGTTTTCTCCTGGCCGCCGCCTTGTTCCGACGCGATCGCACTGCCCTCTTGGTGATACAGAGCCAGAGCTGCTGCTAGTAACGTGTACGCGGTGGTTTTCCCGGATCCGCTGCTCCCGGTTAGCACCACGCCAGTCGCGGACGCCAAACCGCTTGCGAGGGTTTGCACTTGCGCCAGTAGTGCGTGGCGCGGAACCAGATGAAGCGACTTCGCGGCTGGCACAAGGTAAGGAAGCACAGATCCCGCTTCGGCGCTCGATAGTGTGGCTGGTTCGGCTTCACGGCGCCTCCACTGCTTCACAAACCACTCGTCTGTGTGATTGCGATTCTTGAACACAAGAGAGACGACGCGCTCCAGTTCATCAGCTTCGCTCGGCGATGGAGACGCGTACGCGGTCAGGTACTGGAGTATCTCTTCGCGGAGCAGGAAGAGCTGAAGACTCTCGCGCTCGAGCTCCTCTGTGCTCTTCAAGAACTTCGGCGCAACCGAGGCGATGATCGCCTTGATTGCAGAGAGTGTCCAAGCTGCTCGAGTGCGCTCGCTCAGCAAAGTCGCCGAGTCCACAAGGTACCACACAGTCGCCAGTTTGCTCGCGACCGCGCGAGGCGACTCGAACCGCTTACTCAGCAGAAGCGCCTCGATGATGTACTCGCGCTCGCACTCGAGAATCTCGAACCGGCTCAGGTGCTCGACCGAGGCGCTGAAGCGAGTGTTCCAACGAGTCGGCGTGGCGTCTCGCTGGCGACCCAGGAAGAGCGCTGTGCCCGGGATGAACGCGATCGGTTCTCGTTGCAGTCCGCAAATGGAGAGCTTGGTCAATACCGAGTGCTGTAGAAAGTCGAACGACAGTGTCGTTGCGTCAGCGCTACGCAAAGAAAAGGCATGAGAAGCGCATTCTGTGCGCCTAGCGAGCGTACCTCGATGTTCTCCAGCGTAGCTGCAACCACTCGGACGATTTCAAGCACGCGATCGCTCAAACTCGATGCAATGCTAAGGCAAAAGGTCCCGCCGGCGTGCAAGGCCCCGCGCAGAAGCATCAGCACATGCGCAACCATGGTCGGCACCGCGGTGGTGGTGGTGAAGCACTGGCGTCCGAGGATCCGGCTCACTTGGAACGCGAGATGCGTCTTGCCGGTCCCGGTTGGCCCGGTGAGTACGATCCCCTGAGCGCTGCGCACCGAGCCGAACACCGCAAACAGCGTGCGCAGCGAGCCCGGCGTCACGACGCTGTCGGCGTGGGGGCTCATGTAGTGGAATCCGTACGGCACGCTGAGTCCGTTCATCTCGACGTGGCACTCGTATCCGACCGTTGTGCTGTCGTCGAAGCGGTACTTGAGCGCCAGCTCCCACGGAATGCCGAACCTTCTCGCGTTGTCATGGCTGCCGCCGCTACTACGCTCAGCGCCTGACGAGAGCGCTTGAGGCGTCGTACACTCGAAATGACTGGCCAACGCGTCGCGGAAGTGCAGATCCTGCAAGATCATACATGATCGCAAGATGAGGTCTCGCGGAGACAGCGCCCTGGCGCTGTCGTTGCCGGAGTCGCTGCGGTCGAAGAGCCATCCCATGACGAGCCGGTGGTACGCGCTAAGCTGTCGCCGAAGCTCTTCGTGCGTTGCGTGTTCAGCGCCGCGCATCTTCGCGTCGACAAGCTCACAGCGCTGGATTCGGTCCGCGAGTAGAACGGACTGTGTCGTGGGGACAGAGATAGAGGTGGTGGCACTACTTAGTGCAAGTGTTACGGTGTACGGCTTCAGATGCAGCGGGTGCGCGTTACCTGGATCGGTAACAAGTCGATCGGCCGCGAAGCCCCTGCGCTTGCTTTCGGCGCGTTCGCTGTTGTTGCAATGTCAGCGAGCATGGCGACGACGTCCTTTGTCCTTCGACGGAGCTGCTCTGCCAGCCGCTTGTCGACAGCTGCGAGCCACTGCTCCGGCGGACCGCGCGCTTTCAGGTTCTTCCCCATCGGTACGACTTCTGCTCTCGCAAAAGCTCGCGACACAACCTGTGAGCGGGAGACAAAGACAACCCTGTCGGTGTGAGCGTGGGTCCTTCGTCTATCAGCCAACTGCTGCTGCTCTTGCGTCCACGCACATTTTGGATGTCTTGAAACGCGTCGCGCGTCCCGAACTCGATGTGGCCGATGTTCTCGAAGCACTGGTGCAGGAACGGCTGGATGTTGCCGACATCTCGCGCGCGCGACAGCAGCACCGAGAGCTCGTAGTTCGAGAGACGGAAGAACGGCGGGAAGACCTGGCGCTTCACCTGCACGACACAACCATCGGACACGTCAGCAGCACTCTGACGGTCGGCATCGCGACACTCACACACACACACACGAGCGAACTCAACTAGTGACACTAGCTACCTCCAAGTAGTCTGAAAGACTCTTTGCGACCGTCTCGAACCCTTCGATGATCACCTGCAGCGTGTGGCGGTTGTCGCCCCCCACGCCGAACGGAATACACAGCGGCCGCTTTGCCAGCGCCTCCATTAGCGCTCTCCACGCTGCGTCGTATCGCTGCAGGATCTTTGCTTGGTCCGGGAAGGACCGCAAGAAGTCGGCCGACGCCAGCCGCTGCACTTGCTCCCACTTCTGCTGGCAGATCTGGAGCAGCTCGAGCGCTGACTTCGCCAGTGCGAAGTCGCTCAGCAGCCGCGTCAGCCGCGTCTGAATCGTGCGCGCGTAAGACGAGAAGTCCATGACGCGGAGGAGCACCTCGCTCTCTTCCAGCAGCGCCACAAGCTCCGCGCAGTCGTCCAGGCAGTGCGCGTCTCGTCCCTCGCGGTCCTTCCTCGGTGTCGTCGGGATCTCTTTCACGTCCCACGTGTGCAGCACGCTCTCGAACGCCGTCGAGATGGCGGCCTCCGCACTCGCTTCCTCCGACACTTGGTGAATCGCCGTCGCGTGGGTCACAGCCTGGATCTCCAGCAGATGGCGCAGCGGCAGGTCCAAGTACTTGACTTCTCGTGGCGCCAAGTTGGGGTCCTCTCGCTCTATCACAGGGGTTGGCGCACTGCCACCCTGCGCACGTGTCGACGCCTCGGCTGCCACGACGAGCGTGAACGAGCACTGCAACTTGCGCTCGAGCTTGGCCCAGTGTCGCTCCTCCAGGTGTTCGTTGCGCAGGTCGCGGATGACAGGTGTGAGCCCCTCGACCACGTCCTTCGCATCAACTAGCCTCGTGAGCGCAGCGATCCGCGTCGCGCTCTGCTGCAGCCGCCGAACAACCTGGTTCATCACCTCGACCATGGCTTTCAGCTCGCCAATGTCGATCTCTCGGAGCGTTGCGTTGGCACGAGCGCTCAGGTAGTCTTCCGCCGCGCACACTGCGTCCCACAGCTCGCGCTTCAGCGTCAGCTCCGTCGTGATCGCGCCAAGCTCCGCGAAGTCGTTCGTCGGCGGCCGGGCATTGTTCGACGACGCGGCGAGCACGTCTTGGACCCACACGAGACGCGACGCGCGCGTTGCCAGCGCGGTTGACTCGGCTTCCAGCGCATGTGCGATGTCTTTTGCCGTGTGGCATGGGCTTCCGGCCGCGCTCACAGCGGGGTCGCTCGCCGTCGTTTGCAGGGCTTCGATCCCGTCCCCCAGCTACAGCAAGTAAGCAGCACCATGAGCAAAGCTCAGCAGGCCCTCTCCCAGCTTGTCAGTTTGACTCGCGCTGCGCACCTGCTTCATCGTATCGCTAAGGAGAACCGAGTACTCGTTGATGTCGGTCTCACGGCGCCCGACAGCGTCGACAATCTGCGCCTTGAGAGCGAGAAACTCGGGCTCGCACAAGCTGAAGAGCTCGGTTGTCGAAGGGGGAACGACGAAACCGAGCTGCTCCAGGGCGTGGAACAAGCTCGCGAGAGCCGAGAGATCGACCTCGTGCTGCTCGGCCTTGTCGATCACGTCCTGAACCCCACGTCGGCGGTGTTGTAGTGACGAACACGCAGAGAGGCACAGATAGCATCAGCGTCAATCGGAACCGTTATGACCGACCCATGCGCGAACGAACCTTGAGGTTCAGCAAGTAACTCGCGAACGCCTCCAGGTCGTACGTGACTGGTCTCTGGATCCGAGCACACGCGTCCGCCGCGAACCCGCGGAATCGATCGCATCGCTCGTGCGCAAGCGTGGGGAAGAGCTCTTTGAGCCTTTCAACGCAGCACAGTGGGGCCGGGAGAAGCGCTGCCTGGAGCTCGCGCACGTCGACAACGAGGAACTCCACATGTTGGGATGCGCTGAGGCTCTCAACGGCTCGAATCTGCTCATTCAAGCGGTGAGAAGCAGAGAAGACAGCAAGCGTCAGTTGGTCATTTACTGATGTTCCAACCGCGCGCTCTTCTGCGACCATCCACCCACCTGGCTGTTCAGGTCCACGACGTCCTTCGTCATCGCAGCCAGCGAGTACTCGTCTCGGCGAAAGCGCGCCGCGATGCTGTCAAAGTCGAACCGCTCGTGGCGCGAGTGCGCCGCCAGCACGTCGGCGTAGCAAGAGACGAAGTGCGTCGCGGCGTCCGACGTGTTCGCCATCAGTTCGTCGATCAGATTGAGCAGGAGATTGTAGTCGGCAGCGTCGTTGAGGCGCTCGACCAGACGCTCCGCGTTGCTCCTTGGGTGGGACTCGTCGTCTCTGTCGTTGTCGCGTCTGACACTGTTGTTGCCGCTGCTGCTGCGCTGCAACAAGCCGCTGGCACTGCCAGCAGCGGCCCTTCCTGTCGCGCCATCGCCCGCCATCTCCAGGATGGAGCAGCGGATGTCCCCCGAGAATTGGAGGATCGAGGCGAGGTCCGGATGCGCCGTCAGCGGCGACACGCCTTCAAAGAGCTCGACGAAGCCGCTGAGGACGCTCTTTATTACGGCTGCAATGTCGTCCAGATTCGGGTGGAGTCGGAGCGCGTACTCGTCGTGCTGCGCGTCCACCGAAGCAAGTTGCAGCACAACGCGAACGAGAGGAACCGGCACGAGCGCTGGCACCGCCTGAGCGGCGCTCTCGGACACCGCGTCGCACTCCAGAGCGACGACAGCGTCCTCCATGTCGGAAGCGCTTGGAGGAGGTTTCGCTTGAAAGATGCAGTGGCCCTGTCCAGAGAACGACGGAAGGATGAGCCCTCGCGAGATGTCCACTTCGAGCACTTGCACCAGATCGTCCAGCGTGGCAGTGTCCGCGTGCATCGCATCCAAGCGCTTGGCGAGCGCAGCCGAAAAGAGCGTCTCGAACATGCTCTCCATCCACACTGCCGCGGACTTTGCGTCGTCCGACCCTGCGCGTGCCGCGTGGGCCTGGAACTTGTCGCTCATCGCGAGACGGAGGAAACGCCTCGCCTCCTGCTTGGACAGCCGGAGCGCCGGCTTCGAAGAGCTGTCCCCACCGGCTCCATCAGTGCTTCTTCCAGTCCGACTGGGCCGCCGACGTTCGCCATGTGCGTCGACGCAGCGGTTCCGAGGCACGTCCAGCGTGTTGTGGAACGCCAGCACGAGGTCGTCGTGCGCGAGCAGCCGCCGGACGCACCCAGCGTTCGGCCCGCGCAGCAAGTGGTTGTACACCGTCTCGACGCTGCGCACGACCACGTCGACGTAGCCGTCGAGCTGCATAAAGTCGACAAGGAAGACGAACTTGGTGAGCTGCACGCACTTGCGGCGCCGGATCGCCGCCATCGTCCAGCGGATGTTGTCCATCGGGTCCTCCGTTCGCAGCCGGAGCTTCGTGCGCTCCAGTTGCCTCCTGCGCACACTCTTGAGCTGCGCGGCCTTTGTCGGCGACAGCCGCGCCGGCGCCGCCTTCATCTGGAAGTGCTCGTGCTGCACAAGCTGCGCGTCCGCCGTCGCGAGTGCGATCTCGCGCTCGACGTAGCCGTCGAAGAGCTGGAAGTTGCTGCTCTTGCGCGTCGAGAGCGCGAACTCGTGGCCCGGGACGCCGCCGTACGCCGACTCCATGCTGTCGAGGCTGCTCTGGCACACGCTCAGCAGGATGTCTTGGATGCTGCTGTTGATCGCGCGTATGGCGGCCACTTGCCTGGCCAAGTGCGCAGCCTGCATACAGCGTAGCAGTGTTAGCGCTGAAGGGGTCGCTCTCGCTGCAGCTTTGTGGGAGCCCCATGCGCCACGCACATTCTTGTCGCTGAACTCTGGGACGGACAGCGTCCTGCCTTCAAAGTCGCACACGAGCTGGAGCATCGCGAGCTTCGCGAGCTCCGCCTGTACGCGTCGCATGCCGTCGACGAGAGGCGGGTGCGAGAAGTAGAGCTCGGAGAGCAGGTTCACGCGCGCGGTCTCGATCTTCTCGCGCCTGATCCAGTTCTTCCAGCTCATGAACACCTTCCGGTACCGGAACCTGCGGCATTCGCACAACACAAGTGAGTGAGCGAGCCGAGCCACGGAGAGATCCCACGCGAGGTGTCGGAGGCTGCGTGTGTCACGTACAGTTGGAAGGTCGGCAGGCGCGTGATGCGCTCGAACTGCCGCTTCTGGCGCTCCCAGTCGTTGGTCGAGAGGAACGAGGCGCGGAAGCCGTCGCACTGCTGATGGAACGTGAAACCCGCGCCGCTGATCGTGTAGTAGTCGCACTGTGCCGAGTGTCCTCGACTGGTCCCGGCGATGGCGTTCGAGCCGCTTGCTGCGCCAAACAGCAGCTCCTGGACGTGCAGAGAGTGTGTGAAGCCGATGCATAGTTGCGAGAGGCGGTTGAGTGGCGCACAGGCAGCGACGTACGTGGGAAACAGTGACGATGTCGTACGGGTTGTACGCGCGGCCAGATTCGAGACAGTGGCGCGGGACTGCGTAGACGAACGTGTTGCAGTGGTACGACGGCATCATCTGCCTGTTCGCCTGCTCCCGTCGCACTGATGAACCTGTTGGCCCAGCAGTGCAGCAGCATAGCGGAGCAGCGTTCGGTTAGCAGCGGTAGATCGCCGTGTCTCCTCCGCCGAGTGAGATTGCCCGAACCTGGCTCGTCGTTCGCTCGCATGACTGTCTCGTTGTGTGTCTGTCGCTTTGCTGGTAGCGTAGCGATGCCCCCCGGTACTTTTGGAAGCATCGACATCGCGCCTTCGCTCGGATGCTCGAACCGGTTGGGATTGCGTCCTGTCGCTGCTGTCGACGGCAGCGGCCGCTTCAGGAGTCCGCTGGACGGGGTGCTGCCCGCTTGTCGAGTCGAATCCCAGCCCCCGCGCGCTTCTTTGGCCTCTCGTGCGACGTCGCTGTGATCCGCGAAGACCGAGACTGGCGCGGCAGACACTGAACGTTTGGCCAGCCGTGAGCCCGGACGCAGCAGCGCCACCGGCATCTTCGTCAGTAGCGAGTCGAACGCTCTGGCGCTCGTCGGGTTGCTTGGCAGTGATGCGGACGCGGACCGCACGTCGTCCTGCTTGTCCGCGAGTGGCTGAGCCGACGGCTCTGCTTCTGAGTCTTCTGGGCCCAGCCCAGACAGCATCGAGTCTCTAGCTTTTGCGGCTGTGCGCAGGCTTGCGTGGCTCGCGCCGGTGGAGGTGCCGATCTGGTTGCTGAACGCTGCTTGGATCTGCTCCATCCGACGCTGGCTCGTGCTCACTTGGCGAGCTCCTGACGCCGCGGACTTGGGCCGCAGCGCAGGCTTTCTCGGCACAAACGAGCTGGCAGTCGCTGCCATTGGTGTGCTGAGGTTGCTGGTGCTCTCGGCAGGCTGAACTGGAGTGGAATGCCTGGGCTCCTGGGTCCCCGCCACAGCCACCGCTGAGCCCGGTCGTGGAACGAGCAACCGTGCATTGAGCTGTCGAGGCATTCACGAGAAGTATAGGGGCGATGTCAAGACGCAGCAGCCTCCACGCACACAAGCTCCAAGCGCGCGGTTCTGCAGACTCCCAGTGGCGCCAACAAACCTGAGCGCCGCCTTGTGAACGACTCGCATTCTCGGCCAGTGCCTGCAACGCAGCAGCGCGCTCAGCACCACCCGCTGGCTCGTGGGGAGTGCGCTGCGCTCCGGCAGTGCGAGGACGCAGGTTCGGCGCGCGGCCGAACCGCTTGTGCTCCCGCATGCGCTTCTCAAGAGCCTTCCGAGCCCTCACGACGCCAAATGCAGTGTGTGCGGCGGCTCTTCACAAGTGCCACGTTCAAACGGGCTCACAACTGCGG
This sequence comes from [Pythium] brassicae (nom. inval.), assembly GCA_008271595.1. Lineage (NCBI taxonomy): Eukaryota > Oomycota > Peronosporomycetes > Pythiales > Pythiaceae > Globisporangium > [Pythium] brassicae (nom. inval.). The sequence continues at coordinate 9,156 of SMMQ01002898.1, read as the reverse complement.
ATACTCTACTGATCTTCATATGTGTCAGCCAGCAGACTCCTCGTGAGCTGCACTCTCACGCGTCCTTCTGCCATCCTTCTGGCTGTGCGAGGCGAAGTTGCAGCTCAGAAATGCCGCAGTGGCTCGCGTCGAGACTCGTGAGCGACGCATTCGCAGCGAGGGCGCGTTGCAAGACCGGCTCGGCGTGGCGTGGCAGTGGGTTCTCGGAGATGCTCAGCCAGCAGAGCCCGCGAGCGAACTGGAGCAGGGACGCGAGCGCCAGGTACCCCTGCCGGTCGTTGAAGAGGCTCAGCATGTTGTTCGACAGGTCGAGCGCCGTCAGCGTGGGGTGGAAGGCGAGCGCGCCGAGTAGAATGCGGCATCCGTCGGGCTGCAGGTCGTTGTTCGCGACGCTGGTGGGGTCGAGGAGGTCGCACACAACAAAGTGAGCACCGCACAGCGTTGGTCGAACAGTGAGGCCTGTAACGGAACAAGCGCGTGTGGCTACAACAGCTGCCGCTCACTTGAGAGAGCGGAGACTGGAGCGCGCGCTCTGCACCCCCTTCGAGAGCGCGAGCAAGCCGTCCAGCTGCGGTCGGTACGCACTGCCGGCGAGTTCGCAGGCCTCGAGCTCGAGGAACTGCAGCGCGTTGTTCGTGACGAGCGCCTTGCCGAGAAGCACGAGCCCTTGCGGCCCGATGCGGTTGTGCGACAGGCTGCGCAGCGCCACGTGCGGTCGGTGGTCAGCGTCGGCACGCAGCACTCGGAAGCAGTTGATGGCAACAGTCCTGCGCTCCAGCTTACGTGATGCGAACGAGACGCGTGTTGAGCAGTGCGAGAAAGTCGGAGAGAGCCGCGATGTGCTCGCGCGAGACGCTGCGCTTGGCCATGCACAAGACGAACGGGCGGGGCGTGTCGGGCTTGTTTGCCTCGCTGTCAGTGCTCGTCGGGAGCTTTTTCTCGTCAAGAAAAGCGCATAGCAAACGCGGGAGTTCGGCTCGCGCGCTCTCGCTCTCAAGAGTGTCGGGGCAGGAGACTTGGCGGGGCTCACCCCTCTTACGCGCGACGTTCTCGCCCCCTCGAGTGGCGCTTGCGGTCTCCATTGCGTCAGCAGCCCTCTTGAACGAACCGACGAGCTTGCTCTCATAATTGTCCCGTTTTGAAGAGCCTTTGTTTTAGGCTCAAAACGCGAAAAAGAGCCTGCAGAATTCGTGACGATGGAGCCGATCATGCAGATGCAGGACGACATCCACAAGCTCAAGAAGATGATGGACTCGGTCTTCGAGAAAATGTACGTCGTCACTCTGCGCGGGTCTGCATGCGCGTGTGGCACACCACTCACCACATGTGACAGCGAGAGCCACTCGGCCGAGAGCGCGTACGACGCCGCCGACGCGTACGGTGCGTGTTTGGTGGCATCTTCTTCGTATAAAGACACCGGTGCTTGCTTACGAAGACTAACTGCGTGCGTGGGGTGGGTGCGCGGCAGCCGACAAGGACCGCATCGTCGAGATGCTCAACCGTCTCAGCTCACGGGTGCGTGCCTGTGTGTGTGTCTGGCACGCCACGACTGACTATGTTTGACGCGGTTCTTGACTGTCTGCACAGATGGCGGACGCGGACATGTCGAATCTCACGGCGACGCCCACGAAAGACGCGTCGCCCGAAGACATTGCGGTACGTACGCGCGTCGACTCGCTCGTGTGACTCTGTTCTGCATAAAGAGAGGAAGCCCCCCCCCCTCCACTTGTTCTGATCAGTGGCCGTGCGAGCCAACCAGGAGCTCAAGCAAGCGATCAACAACACGGAAGCCGAGCGCCAGAGCATCTACCGCCGCGCCGGCGCGTCGCTGAAAGGCGCGCTGTAGCCGCCCCAGGACGCGAACTTTGTGGAGGGACTCATACGCGCACAACGCACTGCGAACACGATCTCCGGCTTTCATATGAAGCGTGTGGTGGTGGTGCGTTATTGGGTAAAGTGGCGTGTGTGTGTGTGCGTGCAGATTCGAAAGCGCCACCCGTCCCGTCCCGTCCCTCCGTCACCTCCCGTCCTCGCGCGGCCTAGCGGTCGAACGCAAAGTGGTGCGAGTTGGCCCAAATGTCGTTTGCGAGCTCCTCGGCCTCGTGCGCGTCGATCTGCGGCGCGCGGGGGGACGACGACCGGCTGAGCTTGCGCGCCGTCTGCTGCGGGAGCGCCGCGGCCGGCGACGCCTCGGCGCGCACCCGCTTGGGCGACTCGCGCGCCAGCGACGGCGACGCGCGCTTCGACGCCAGCTGCTGCCGCGCGGTCGCCTCCTCCTGGCTCGCGCGCATCGCCTCGCGCTCCTGGCTCTTAAAGTGCTCGTCGCGGAGCTCCCGCGAGATCTCGTCCCAGAGCCCCGACGTCTTGAGATATGTCTCGAGCTCGGCCTCGCTCTGGAAGTAGTCCTCGTTCAGCGTCGCGTTCTTCGGCGTCACGCCCGGCTTGAAGTAGTCGTACTCGAAGCGCCCCGGGCGGTACGTCCACCCGCGCTTGAGTAGTTTCCCGACCACCTTCCCCATCGACACGCGGTACTCGGTGAGATAGTCGCTCGCGAACGCCGACACTGTCGCTGACGCCGTCGCCGTCGCCGACGCTGACGCCTTCGGCCGCGCTGCGGACTCGAACACCTTGGCGGTCGGCGTGCGCTTCTGCGCCTCCTCTCGGGCCTGCGCGGCCGCGGTCTCCACGTCACGCGCCATCTCCTCCCGAGCAGCCGCCGACGCGGCCGCGCTCACCGCCGCCTCGTGCGCGAACGCCGCGTCCTCTGCCTCCGCGAGCCGCTTCTTCTTGAGCCGCTCGAACTTCTCGCGGCGCTCGAGCTGGCGCGCCACGCGTTTGTTCGCCTCCGCGCGCAGCACTTCGACCTCCTCGGCGTGCTCCTCGCGCAGGACGCGCTCGATCTGGTCCCATACGCCGGAATCTTTCAGGTACTCCTCGAGCTCCGCGGTCGAGTGGAAGTAGTTGACGTTCAGCGCCGCTGTCGCCGGCGTGTACGCGGGCGAGAAGTAGTCGTACTCAAACTTGCCTGGCCGGTGGTACCACCCGAGGTCCTGCAGCCTCGTGTACACGATCCCGAACGAGCACCGGAACTCGGGGACGTAGAACGTCGTGTAGATAGGAGGCGCCGCCCCCGACGACGACGATGTGACCTTCTTCGTCTTCGTGCCAGCAGCCGCTGGCTTCTTCGCCGCCGCGGCCTTCTTCCCGGGCTTAGACGCTGCCTTCCCGACCGCTTTCGGTGGCGTCACCTTGGCTCGGTTCTTCGAGCCCGACACGGGCGGCGACGCTTTCGTCCCAGCGAGCGACGACGACAGCGGCTTGGTCTTTGCCTTGAACGCAGGCGACGACGTCGCTGTGACCGACGACGACGACGACGACGACGACACCGCGGCCTTGGGCTTCGCGGGAGTCGCTTCCTTCTTCGTCTCGACGCGCGGCGCAAAGTCGATTACCTGGTGGCCGTCGACCGAGTCCCCAAGCTCGACCGCCACGCGCGCGACGGCGAGGCACTTGAGCGCGGCGCGCTTCTTGGTCTGGAAGATCGTCTCGTTCGGCTTGAAGTCCTCGAAGCACGTGTCGGGCTTGACGAACCACGTCTCGGGCCCGCAGGCCATCGTGTACCAGCCGAACTTTTGCTGCGCGACGCCCCAGAGCACCTCCCAGAGCTCGGCGCTGTCCTGCTCGTCGCCGTCCGCGAGCTCCGCGGACTCGGCGATGAACTTCCAGCACGCCTTGTCCTTCGAGTCGAAGACGTTGATGTTCGGGCGGAAGTTGAAGAACTGCGTGCCGGGCATGGCGCAGAAGAGCGTGTCGCGGCCCTGCGCCACCTGCCATCCGCGCTGCTCCAGGATCCCCCAGATGGCGCCGAGCACCTTGCTGAACTTGGACACCGCGCTGCTCTCGCTCTCGCCATCGCCCTCGTCCTCGCTCGCGAGCCTATCAACGAGCTTGTCCACCGGCTTGCTGCTCTTCGTCGGCTTCTTGACTGGGCTGGCGCGCACAGGCGATGGCGCAGCGTTCAGCACCGCGGACACGCGCATAGGCGAAGTGTCCTTGTCCACGGGCGTGTCCCCCACATCGTCCGCGTGCACGCTCGCGACGCTCGGCTCCTCCTCCGCGTCTGTGCGCTCTTCGTCGCCGTCGATCGCCTGCGTGCTGGAGAGCGGGTCGTCCTCTCCTTCGCCGACATCATCGTCATCGTCGTCCTCTTGCAACTGTGTGGGCGCCAGCGCCTCGTCGTCTTCGTCATCCACAGCGTCGCTGTCGTCGTCATCGTCCAACACGATGGGGTCGTGCGCGCTCCGGTACTGCACACTTTGGAGCGCCGCGTAGTTGTAAGTCGGCGGCTCTGTCTTCATGGCCGCCATCACGCCGCCGTTCATGGTCGCGCTCGTCTCCTGCAGTAGCTGCTCGCTGCGTGCCGCCAGGTCTTCGAGGTCCACGAAGTCCATTCTGTCGCCGAACGCGGGAAGTTCCGAGAGTGACTCGCGTCCTCGTCCCTATATTTAGCTGTCTTTTGGCGCCAAATCTGTGATTTACCTTTTGTTTTTCACTATCGGGTTTACAAATAGAAAAAAGAGCGACCTCCCTCCTGTTTTTCACTCTCAGGTTTACGAATAGTGTGGTACACACCATAGTTTTCAAATTCAAACTTGACGAAAAGCGCGCGAAAATCTGCTTGGCGCCGAAAACTCGCGCTCGCCATTTCATTTCATCATTCCCCAGTCGTCGTCCTCAAGCAGCAACCGGCAGCGGCACGACAGACTCTGTGCGCTCGACATGGCGACCGCCTCGTCCCCATCCAATGCCGCTATGAACGGCCGCCTTGCGTGGGTAAAGCTGCGTTCCACGCAGATCTTCTGGCCGGCGTGCGTCTACGACGAGTACAGCGATGCGGTCAATGATTCGCACGACTTGTCCTTCTTGCGCGACGAGCGCCCCGTGCTCGACAAAGGCGATCACGTCGTCTACTTCTTCGGAGTCGGGCCGGACGCGTGCCTCGCGACGCCCACGCTGGCGCCAACGCTGCAGTTCTGCATCGCGCGCGCGGATGACATGACGGTCGTGCCGTTCACAGCGCCGAACGAGTTCCCGCAGATCTGCCACGGCTACCACCTGGACGAGGGGTTCACGAGGCGCGTAGAGATGAACGCGTGCTTCCAGAGAGCGTGCGAGGAGGCGGTGCGCGTGAAAGCGACTGCACACGACCTGAATCAGGTACGCGATGCGATCATAGCGTATGGATGAGATGACAGGCGAGGAGCGAGTGCTCACACGCTCGTGTGGATTGCGTTATGTGCCTCGATTGCGTTACAGACGTACACGCTCTTCCTCACACTGCTTATGGAGGCAAAGGACAAGTACAATGAACGCAACAGCGCATCGAGCGGCTCCAAGTACGAGAAGGTCGCCGTGAAGTCCGAGGAGCAGAGTTCGGCGGCGTCCCCGTCCAGCGCTGCACGGGCGTCCCGGGAGCTACCCGCGCGCCCGCCATTCTTCAGCCCGCCCCACTCGAAGTTGTCGAGGGTGTTGAACCGCTCGCCCTCGCCGAGCAAGAAGGTGCTCCCGGGGATGGAGCACGTAGTGCCTCAGTGCTGGAAGCTCATGCTGGAGGCCGGCTGGGAGACGATGACGCAGCCGAACGGACAGGTGCTGATCAGGATGCCCGGCGTGGGCTTCACCGACCTCCGCCCGAACGAGAACGTCTTCGACTCGGTCCCGAAGGCGTGCACCAAGTACTTGAGCGAGTGGGTTGCCCGTGGCCTCCAGAATGACGACGGGCTCCTGGACCTTCTCTGGCCGATGGTCGAGCAGAGCGGCTGGAGCAAGATCACGAGCTCGAACGAGACGTGGTACGTGATGCCGAACACGCCGTTCGGTGCCTTTAAGCCGAACGAGACCGTCTTCCGGTCTCGGACCCAGGTCGTCTCATTGTTCTTGGCGGAGACGGGGCTCCTCGATGCCCATGGTGGCGCTCAGACGGCCGCGAACGCGGTGGCCGTCGGCGAGAGCCAGGAGGAGGCGGAGATGGACGAAGCCATGGACGTCGACGAGTCGCAATACGACGACGAGGAGGAAGACACCGAGTCAAACGACACGGCGAGCGACGACGACGACGGCGACGATGTTGTCGCACCGACCAAGCGCGCGAAGACGTCGTCCCGCAAGGTTTCGGCCAAGAGCAAACCGGCGAAGCCTGTTGCAAAAGCGGTGGCTGTGCCGGCGGCCACAACTCCGGTGACTGCGGCCAAGAAGCTGACGTTTGAGCCCAAGTCGAGTATCCCACCGTTCAAGTGCACGCCGGGCAAGGTCGAGGAGGAGCTGCGCGCGCGTGGTTGGTACTGGAAGCAGGGCTGGCTGGACTGGACGTACTTCAAGCCGCACTGCCGCTTGAAAGACCTGGAAACGCTGACAGCGGGCGAGGACTTCTTCAACAGCCGCCCGGACCTGGACGAGTACCTGAAGGTCACGGGGCTGTACGACGACATCTACGACACGCTCTACCGCGCGCACCAGGCGATGTATACGACTGACTCGGACGACTCCGGCGAGGACGACGACAAGGCTCCGGTGGCGAGAACGGTCAAGAAGAAGCCAGCGCCAGTCTCCGTGCCTCGTCCCACGAAGACGCTTAAGATCCCGGTGAGCTACGACGACAAGGAGAACCAGAGCCACAACATCAAGGCGCCTGTGACGAAGAAGACAGCGTTCAAGCCCAAGCCGCTGAAGCCCAGCGTGAAGCCTATTGTTTCAGCGGAGCCCAGCGCATCGCCCGTCACGCCGGTCACGTCGACTTTCAAGCGACGCCGCGGCAGCACCCGTGACGGCTTCCAGGTCAAGTTCGGTGAGGTCTGGCGTGTGCTCGAGCGCCAGGGCTGGCACTTTAAGCACGGCAAGTTCGAGTACGACTACTTCAAGCCCACGTGCACGGACCCGGAGCAGGGCGTGATGGGCCAGGACTACTTCGTGTCCAAGACGCTGCTGATCTCGTACCTCGAGGCGAGCGGGCTCTGGACCAAGATCGCCAGGCAGATCGAGAGCGGCGAGGCGGACGACGAGTTGAGCGAGGGAAAAACGACGACGAAGAAGCCCAAGCAAGTGGAGGAGACGGAGACGGAGACGGTGGCACCGCAGGTGACGAGCTCGCCGGTCGCGAAGCGGAGAGCGCTCATCAAGCGCAAGAGCATCGAGCGCACGCCGCAGAACCCGAGCGGCGGCAAGCCAAAGACAAAGAAGGCGCGCGTGTCTGGCTCGTTCCGCACGCCGACAGAGCACAAGCGCTCCAGTGCCGCAGACAACGGCCACGAGTCGGACAAGGCAGAGGATAGCATCTCGCCGGATACCGCGACGGTGAAAGCCAGCGGCCTCGAGAGCTCGATGCTGTCGCGCAACTTGGCGGACTGCTTCACGCCCTCGCCCGGTGTCGCGAAGAAGGGCAAAGCAGGCGGCGCCGCGGAGCCGCACGCGCTCTTCTCGGCCGCGATCGAGCGGCTCACGCTCGGCCACAGTGTGTCGGAGTTCCAGTACCGCGACGAGGAGGCGGCTCGCATCAGCGCGTTCTTCCAGAAGTGCTTCCGCCAGCGCCACGGGGCGAGCATGTACATCTCGGGGGCCCCCGGGTGCGGCAAGTCGGCGCTGCTCAAGGCCTCGGAGGCGCACATTGCGCAGCTGTACCAGGTGCGGTGGCGTTTGGGGCTCGTATGTCGGCTCGGAGAGGTGATGTGGCTTGTACAAGAGGTGGGGGCTCACAGGATGTGGCTGTGGTTGTGTGGGAGCAGGAGGAGTACGGGACCCAGAGCCCGCAGCTTCTCGTCCGCCACCACGTCAACGCTGTGGCGCTGACCGACTCGAGCGCGCTGTACTGCGAGCTCGCACGGCTGCTGACGAAGCAGTCGTTCGCGGACGGCGGCAGCGCGTTCGAGGCGATTGAGAAGGCGACGAGCTGCGCCGGCAAGCGCTCCAAGACGATGTGCGTCGTCTTCGGCTCTTATGTCGTTGCATGTGTGTGTGCGTGCAGGAACAATGCACTCACTCACTCACTCGTGTGTGTTCTTCCCTCTCTGTGTCTCTGCACCCGCCAGGGTCCTGATCCTGGATGAGATCGATGTCCTGCTCAAGAAGAATGGCGTCGAGAGCGACCTGTGCCGGCTCTTCGAGCTCGCGCACCGCGCGGCGCACACGTTCATCCTCGTCGGCGTCGCGAACCAGGTGGACTTTACTGAGCGTCACCTGCCGCTCCTGCAGCAGCAGCTGCCGCAGTGCACGCCCGAGGTCGTGATCTTCAAGCCGTACGCGCACCCGACGATCGAGCGCATCCTGACGGACCGGCTCGGTGGCAAGGAGGCCGCGCTCAAGCTGCTAAACGCGCACGGCGTTTCGTTCCTCGCGCGCAAGATCGCGTCAACGAGCGGCGACATCCGCCTGGCGCTCGACATCTGCCGCCGCGTGCTGCAGCACCGCGTCGACGCGGCGGCGGCGGCGGGCGACAGCGGTGTAGCGCTGCTGCTCGCGCCAGTGCCGCTGACCGACATGCTCCGGCTCGTTAAGGCCTCGCTCGAGTCTAAGAGCTCGCAGGTGGTGCAGACGCTGCCGCGCACGCTGCAGATGATCCTGTTCGCGTCGACGCGGCTCGGCTCGTCGCTCGCGGCGGACGCGAGCCCGGGCTCGAGCGCCGGCGCGCTCTTCGCGGTCGACGAGCTCTACGCGTGCTACTGTGACGCGAGCCAGGACGCAGGCGTGTTCAAGCCGCTGGCGTTCCGCGAGTTCAGAGGCGCGCTCGAGACGCTCGGCTCGGAGGGCCTGCTCAGCGCCGCCGAGCTCAAGAAGCAGCTCGTCAAGCTGCTCGTCGCGCCGAGCGAGCTGCTCCAGTGTTTCCGGAACGACGCATACTTTGCGCGACTGGTATGAAGGACTGAGCGCTGGACAAGAGGAGCATGAATGGTCAAAGGATGGACGATAGCGTTCGCGCACTCGTCTCGCGTCGTGCCCAGCAAGGGTCATTGTACATGTATGCGCGTTCAAGTCATTGTCGTTCGGAAAGTTCCCCTTCTCGAGAGGACATGGACCTGCTCGGCGGCGTCCTGAGCGCGGTGCTTGGCGTTTAAGAAGCGCCGGAGGCCCACAAAGACAACGTTGAGTGAAGAGTCTCACAGACAG
>SMMQ01002897.1:328-11704 GCA_008271595.1 [Pythium] brassicae (nom. inval.) | reverse complement strand
CCTACGACGCAAAGACCACTGTCCGTTTGATGAATGAGTACACCGGACGCACCAACACGGCCCCTCACCTTCACCTGCCTCTGATGGGCTTGTCCGAGCGGCCTGGCCTTCTCTTAAGATATTCATTCCAAATTTGAGAGGTACAAGAGAGAACAGCAGACGACAACCGCTTTTCTATCCTCCTGGTCTTTCACCTGATGACTGCTAACGGCCGTCGGGACCCAGGAGGAGGCGGAGGGGCTACCCCTCCTCCCTGTGGGCGCGGCAGTAACGACGTAGGCGACGGCCGCAGCGGTGGCGCTAGCGGTGTTCAAAGTGACGCACGGAGCTGGAGACGGCAGCACAAGGCTGGCACCGTTTACGGCATTGGCAACCGGGTGTCCTGCAGACGGGAACGCGCGGTGACCAGGAGTGGCCGACAGCCCAACGAGGGGCGCGGCGTAGGCGCCGCAGGAGGAAACTGCGCAGCGTGTCGGAGGCACGGCGGCGAGTTTTGTAGCCAGCTCCGGTGGGGCAGCCGGGAGCAGGAAGCCATGCTGAAGGTCCAGCGGCGCCAGTGGGGCACCAAGCGCGGCTGGAGCGGCTGGTCAAGGTCGCGTCGCGATAGCACCGGGGGAGCGGGACACTAATATCCGGTAGGTGGTCCCAGCGGAGGCGAAAGCGCTGGCGTCCTGGACGATGGGCGCCCTTCCTTTGTTGACGTTTTAAGGGTTCCTGGCATGCACGCAAGCACTAGCTGACCGACAGGCGTTCGCGAGGTTCCATGACGAGCACCTGGAAGGATGAGTTGTAGCGGTCGTCCCGCCGAGTGTCAACATGCCTCCGCGTGTGGCGGGGACAACTCTCAAGCTCAAGCTCCTCGAGGCAGAAAAGGCAGGTTCGGCGGAACATGGCCGGACCGTGGACTGGCTGCGTCTCGTGAAGAGGCTTCCCTACTCCAAGCTCACTCGGAGAATTACTTTCGTTGTCGGCGACAAGAAAACGGGATCGAGCGCGCACCGGGCGCGGGTGCGCCTCAACGGCGTCAAACTCACACCGCTCAACCTCGACCAGGTGAAGGAGGACGACAACATCACCGACATCAACAGCGAGGGGCGCGACGAGTCGGAGCTTCTGAAATACCAGGTTCAGGTCTTAACGCCAGGTCTGGACGTTGATGTGGTTGAACAGCTGATCGCGGGTGCGGGCGTGGACATCCTTTCGCTGGAGCAACCCCCTCGCGAGGGAGATGACGCCGTTGACCTCAACTATAGGATCGTCACGTACGCGACGGAGGAGTGCCCGACGGCGCTGCGAGACGTCACCCAGATTGCGAGCCGGCACCGCCGAGATCTTCGTACACCACTTCCAGCGGCATGCAAGGATCCAATGCTTTAAGTGTTTCCCGCCATGGCACGTACGCGCGAAGTTCATCTTCACCAACACCGCGACGGCCCAGAGCAAGCACCAGCGTATATTCGACGGCGCAGAGCAAGCATCAGCGTATGTTCGACGGCGCCATCGACCGCACGAAGACGCTCCCGAACGCGTTGGCCCGCAACATGAAGGCAGCGGAGTGGGCGTTGTACATCGCCTCGCTGGTGAAAGGATTCCGAACGATAGCCGGCAGTCTGGCTGCGCGAGCCAAGGAGGCGGTCGTAGTGAGCTCGATCATAACAACGGATGGGTCCGCGGTCGAGTTGAGAGGGGACAGCGCGCGATGCACGGCGCTGACTCGCCAGAGTTTGCGGCGGCAAACGTGGCATCCTCCCCGCCTATATTGCCACGTCTGCTCTCGGGTGGAGAAGCTGAGCATGGGACAGCGGCGAGACGACACCGCGATGAAGGGGCTGGCAAAGGGTTTGACCCAACGGAGCGCCGTGGACGAAAAACCGCGCCCATCAACGTCCCACGAACCAGTGTGACACTGCCGCAGCAACACCAGCAATCCCAACCCAAAACACCGTCTGGCGCGCGCGGCACCGTGGGGGGCGCCCGGCCCGCATAAGAAGCAGCGGCGTTGATCGAAACCTCCTAAGGACCCACTCAAGGCGGGCTGCTCCACGACGAAAGAGGCACCCAAGGCTGGAAGGCCAACCTCGGCGGCCTCTGCAGCCACTGTTAACACGATCGTGTACCCGACGGAACCCGAGCGCGATGCGCCCGACGTACAGAAGGAGCAAGCAGTAGTGATTGCTTTTGCAGAGGCAAACGCAGACACTCTCGCAGCGCAGGAGGCTCTCCGCCTCACGGACGAGAGAAAAGCTGCAGCGGCCGCGACCATGTTGGAAGCGAGAGCTGCAGCGAACGCTGCCGTCGCAACGCTTAAGGCGGCGGCGGCTCAAGTCCATGAAGCCGCTCTAGTCGCGCGGACCCCGAGTACAGAGTCAGTATGGGGCATGGGCAACCGCTGGAGCTGACTGCGGGCGCGGCAGCCGCGGACGTACCGACGGCGCGCAGCTCGAGAAGCTCCGATGCCAGCGCCTTCTAGCGGAGGCACTAGCGGAGGAAGGGCTTGGTCGTTTAACGGCGGCTCAGTGCATCCAACGCGCCGCGCTGGCGCCGGGCAAAGCTCGCCCGGCAAGAGCTCGCGCAGAAGGCAGCGCTTCAGGCAGATGGGCACGCCAGAACCCAGCACGGCCGTGGAATCTCGGCAGGCGCCGGCGGCGGCGGCAGCGGAGTCACGTGATGCGCATCTCAGATTTACGCCAATCCGAGGAGTTGTGGACGAGCACCTGGCCTCCTGGCAGCTACTCAAAGCCGAGCGGACGTGGCAGACGGCGACCGGAGCGGCCTCAGTACGTGTGACGATTCTGGGATGACCTCGTCCTGGCCGAGTGCGGGTTCCAGTGGCGGCAGTGCCCCAGAAGACGACACTGACGCGTCATGGCGCAGTCTTGAGCGTATGCGGACTCCGAAATCGCTGCCGTCAGCGCGCCAGGGTGCCACGGCAGCTCCAATCCAGCGACGCCACTGATGAGAGCGGCTCCTGTACCGTTCCCACCGGACCTCGTCGCAAGCTTCGATATGCATATGCACTTCGGCCCTGACGCCGGTGTAGGCGAGGGAGACGGTTTTGGCTCGGCACCTACTCCTGCACCTCCCCAGTGTGACCCGGCCGGCCTGAAGACCAGTAACAAAGCAGGCGAGGATCTTCTGGATGTGGACATGCTGGACGCTGAGGCGCGAGCCAGCCGACTCGCGGTGCGTGCCAGTCGAATTGGGCATGCAGCTGAGATCCAGGCGACCACGCGGTCCCAAGACTACCACGCCGCGACGCTGCAAGAGGTCAGACCGCGCAAACAGACAAGCACTAGCAACACTAGCGCGACCACGGCAGCGAGGCACCAGGCGAAAACGCTAAGCAAACTCAGCCAGCTAAGGCAGTCGTCAATGGACGCGTACGTAGCAGCTTTACCGTCGGGGCCGGACTACTCCCCACCGCACGAACAGGCCGAAAGCGACGTGCGGGTCTCCTCCACACCGGAATAGCAGGGGCCAGAGGTCAGGTTTCTCGGCGCCAGAGCGGCGGCAGAGCCTTGGGTGCAGCAGGTGGAATGGCTAACAAGCGTGGCGGCGCACATGGTTGACGTCCCTGGGAACGGCAATTGCTTGTACGGAGCCTTCTACGCAACGTCTACTAGTACGTGCGAGTACGTGCGTTCCATGCCGTACACGCCGGAGATCGCTTGGAGCGTGCAGCTCTACAAAGAGCGAATCCTGTATGTGGCTCAGGAGATGATCGTCGCCGAGTCGACGGCGAGCTCGCTTCGATCTTACGCACTCGGCAGGCGTCTTCGCCAACTCCACCCAGCCGAGCAGTGGGATAGCGTAACCGATGCGGCACTCATCCGCGAGTGACTCCTAAAACACTATCGTGCGGCTGCAGCAGTCAAGGTGACCACGCGAGCCCCCGTCACTCAATGGGGACGCGCCGCGGAACTCCATGCGGTGGCAGCTTACTTGTGCGAGCCGGTATACGTCATCGATGTGCTGCCAACCGAGGAACTCGCCGCACGTTTGCACACGTCCGCGGAGCTGGTGCGCGAAGGTGGCACTACCGTGGAAATCGGAAGTGAGAGGGTGGTTCCGATGGCGACATTGACGCAATTCGTGCGGCTATGCGTGGCAAAGCTTGCGCTTTCAGCTATACTTACGCTACGACATGAGTCAGTGCACGGTCGTTTTCAGGCCCTACGCTTCGCCGATGCAGTGCGCGTAACCTACCACACCACAGTCGACACCGAGGCGCCGGGCGGGGTGAGGCCAGAACTCGGCTGCACAACATCCAGCTCAAACAGGGAATGGCGACAAAAAGCACGGACACAGCGTATGACTTTGACGCACCGCCGTCTCCACACTCTACGCCACGCTGCGGAAGGCGGGGTGGAGCGCGCGCTAAAGCCCGGCCGGCCGCGAGCGAGGACGGCGACACCACGCAGGGCTCCACCGGCTCCGAAGTCTAGGAGGGCCACGTAGTCGAAAACGATCACGTGTACCTGCTGCTGCTGCGGCACACCCCGGACAGCGCGAATACAACTGTTGTTGATCGCATCAAGCGCCAGAAGATGATGGCTAACAACAACGCTGCGGTACGCGCGTTCTGTACAAAGGTCTGGCCGAGCGGGATACAAGCCTCTGTGACCTCGGTCGACGGGCTCCGGCGGCTCGACCCGGGCGCGGACGCTGACCGGAGCTTCGTGCAGGCAGAGTTCTATCGTATGACGTACCCTGGGTTGGCGGGTCAAACGCTTGGTGCGACCATGCTGGCGGCATGGGGAGCGGCCTGGGCGATGCAGGCTCAAGTATCACATTTGAAAAGACTCACGGACGAGGGGGACCTGCCTCCGACGGCGCGGACATTCTGTGCAGATTAGGCTGACGCAATTACCTCCTCACCCGATCCGATAACGAGGGCGGCGCTTCCTGAAAGCGTTGAACGGTGGGAGCGTCTGAGTAAGCGAGCACCGGTGGCTAGGAGTGGATGGCGGCCCCGCTCAATCAGCGAGACAGAATGGGGCCTTCTCCACGCGCTGCCTTACGTACTATGGAGCTGGCGACCGATCTAGTCCAGTACCCCCATTCCAGTCGATCCCGGACACTTCCGCGATGCCGTATTGCTCAAGGCCATCATGACGCTTTGGTTTGAAGCGCATCACGTCCGAACTGACATCTCGAGAGGCATCGGAGAGAACGGCTGGAGCGCGACAGGCTGGCAGGACTCCACACTCTCGGCCTTCCACAGCCTGCAGGAAAGTGAGTTATGGCAAACTCAGGCGTCGATCCCGGACACCAGCGTGGCTAGGCGTTACTGGGTCATTGCTCAGGTGCAGCAGCGCACAGCAGTACGGGGCCGGAGCGCTACACGCGGCCGGAACATGGGCTTGGAACCGAAGATACCAGCGTCGCGACGATCACAACCCCTGCGACAACTAGAGCAGGATTGGCACAAACACCAGGATCGGCGAAATTCCCGGGCGTCCCTCCAGTAGCAACCGAGTGGAGTCGCGAGCGGCCGTCCTGACTTGCAGATCTCGCAAGTCTCACAGACTTCCATCACACGGTTCTTTCCGGTGGCCACCGCTGCAGGGCACGCGAAGGCAGTAGCGTCCGAGCATCGCAATCTGGAGCGGCGGCTGAGCCAACGCCACGCGGTGGTGCGGGCGGGGGAGCGTCGAGAGGCGGCTACGCGGCAAGCACGCCCCAATATGATCCCGCCGGTGGGAGCACTGGGGTTTGCCACGCAGAATGTGCGAGGCCTTAGGAAGTCAGCAGAGCTGCAGCGGAGGCGTGTCTATTCTCCGCAACTCGCACGCGGCCGCTGCAGCGCTCATGCCAGTGCAACGCGAGCGATGGATGGCACATTGGATGGCTGCAACTACTATTGTGCACGGTGAAGAGTTGCTGCTCGTCAATGTATACCTGCCGACAGACCGGGACGACAGAGAGTCGCTGTTCGGACACTAAGCGAAGTGGTACTGGCACACTCGAGGTCGGCATTGGTGGGCGGTGACTACAACCGCACCATAAAGCCGGCAGCGGATAGGCCAAACGCCAGGACTGCGGCAGGTCACTTCTCGCGAGCTCTCACGGGCATGACTAAAATGTGTCGCCTCGAAGACGCATTTGCGTGGGAGGCGGCACAAGCGGAGGAGGACGGAGAGCTGACAACGTTCGCGGAGCGGGTACCACACGTGTCAGTACACAAGGTAGACCGGGACGCACGGAACGAGATGGCTCAATCGATGGTAGGTGACAACGAGGTACGAGTCGTGTGTCCGGGAGGTGGGCAGGAAAGTCCCCGCGCAGCCGTCGGACCACGATGCAGCGGTGGTGAGGCTCGTGTCACCGGACGGTGCCGTGCGCATCAGACGGCAGGCGCCGGTGTACCCGCTCTCAGAACACGCGAAAGTACGGGCTCCGGAAGCTTGCGCCTTTCTGGAAGCGAAGGCAGCCGGGGTACTGCAGCCCGCTGCCTCGGCTTTTGGAAGCTCCGCAAGAGCTAAGGCGCCACAGAATCTCGTGCAGCAATGGGCAGCGACATGCGACGTAATGAAAATCTCATTTGCCGAGCACTACGCACAAGCAGCTGCGGAGAGCAACAGCGAGCTACAGAATGCGTATTGGCAGCGTATCCGCCGACTTAACGACAAGCTGCGCGCCTGCGACCGCGATGCGACCTTGGACGTCGCCAGCACCCGTCTACATCTGTCAGGAACTGGGAGAGCTGGTCCGGGAGCGAGCGGGCAGGAAGGTATCGCCGACAGAGAGCTGGCACTTGACGGCCAGAAGCTCAGGAAGCATATCGCCTTCGTCAAGGCGGAGTGGCAGGAGGCGGCAACGCTTCGGCGGCGGCGCGAGGCAATCCAGAGCGCGGCGCTGTCGACGCGTGATTTTAACGAGCGGGTGGCGGCTAAGTACGGCGACAAAACAGTGTACGCGATCGGGCTTCAGCAGGTGGAGTCGTCGAGCCTCGGCCAGCTGGCCAACGCCATGGCGGACGGCTAGGCGGCAGTGATGCGCGCCAGAGCGAGCGGCGTTGAAGCAGCGGCGGCAGCCACGCGTTACCTGGAGCTCCAGGCAATGTCAGAGTCGAGCAGGCGCGTCTCGCCGAACTCGAAGACGATATCACAACTGACGAGGTCCGGCGGGCCACACGGAGATGCAAGCGTGGCAAAGTGGTAGCCCTGACGGACTATGGAACGAATGGTACCGAGATCACGAAGATCTGCCCGATGCTCGCGACCATGCTCCAGGCTTGGTGGAACGCAGAAGTTGTGCCGACCTCGTTCCTGGAAGCGAACGTGTCGTGCCTCTGCATGCTGCTCGCGACCATGTTACAGGCTTGGTGGAACGCAGGAGTCGTGCCGGCATCGCTCCTGGAAGCGAAGATGTCGTGCCTCAAGAAGACCAAGGCGGCGGCCACCGCGTTCGAATGTCTCTCGATTGCTCTACTAAACACTGATTACAAGATCTACTCCCCGGTGTTGGCGAACAGGCTGCAGTCCAGGGTCGCCACGATCGTGTCGCCGATACAATGCGGCTGCGCGGCTGGGCGCGCCATCCATTCGACGATCGGCCTGTTGCAGGTAGCGATGCAGCAGGCGCGCTCAACCGCAGACTCGGAGGCTCCACACGCGCTGCTAGTGGAGTTCGCGAAGGCATACGACTCCATATCAAGGGAGTTCCTGGTGGAGGCGCTCCGACAGGCGGGCATCCCGCCGCGGTTCGTTGCTGCTGTGCGAAGCCTCGACGACGACACATCGTGCCGTTTCCTCATGAATGGGTACGCCTCTCGCAGCATCGCAGTCACGTGCGGGATCCGACAGAGATGCCCGCTGACGCCGATGCTCTTCATCGTGGTACTTCTCAGCCTGTACTCCAGGGTGTCGTGCAGCAAGCACGTCCGAGGCGTGCCCATTTCGGCCGGGGGAGCAGACATGGAGCTCAATTTGAGCAGGTACGCCGACGATACAGCGCTCTTTGTGGCGGACAGCGCCAGAGCGTAGAGCGAAGTGGCCGAGTTGGCGCGGTTCAGTGCAGCCTCTGGACTAGAGGTCAACCGCAGTGAATCAGTGGCGATCCCGCTCACGGTCATACAAAACGTCGCACTGAGAAGGAACGTGGCAACCTCCTCAGGCCAACCACCCGGGCAACCCCTCGAGGCGAGGGGCATCGTAGGCATCCCAATCGTCGAAGAGGGCAAGTTGTGTCGGTATTTGGAGTGCGAGTCCGTCACGAAGACGTCAGGAACGAAGAGAAGGTGCGGTACCTTGGCGATGTGCGCACACGACTCGCTCTTTCATGCAACAAGACGCACGACTGTATCCAGCGCGCGGAAATTGCACGGCAATCGCAATCCCAAAGATCCGGTTCCTGGCACGGCACCCATGGCTGTGGCCGGCGGACGTGGAACGCCTCAGGGTGTTTCTCAAAGGCTTCGTGCGGAGAACAACCTACGAGAAGCGGCGCAGAGCGTGGCCCGGGGAAGCTCAACCGGAGCTCAGGTGGGCGGAAGGCGGTGTCGGAGGCCCTGACGTCACACGGGAGCTCCTCTCTCTCAGCGTCGCGACAGTCACCAGGTGGGCAACGAATGCGAGTGCGCTCGACCGCCTGGTAGGTGGCGCATTCGTCACAGCTGGCGGTGGCAGACCGATAAAAGTTACGGCAGGACGCAAGGTCGAAGACTCGCAGAAGCTCCTCCACAGTCTGTGGGAAACGGACCGCCGACTGATGGCGGCGGGGATGGCTGCCCCCCCCCCCTCCACTACCACCACACACATGCCGACAGGACCCAAGGCATCCGATGAAAACACCAGCAGCCGCGAGGAAGAGGCAGACGTTGCGGAAGCTCGAGTCATCGCGAGAGCGGTGAGAGCTGCTGTCCCGTCGGCGGAATTGACGGAGAAGGAACTCGTCGTGCTAGCCAACCTTGCCGGCAACCTCGTGTTCGGCGCCGTACTGCGTCAGCGCAGCCTGCGGTATGGAGCCTTCTGTGGGGAATGCCTTCCTTTTCGCGCGGTGCAGAAGGGCCCGTGGCTTCGACAAGCCGATGGGAGAACGGTGGCGTTCCTGCGTGTCGCCGGTGAAGCTCACGCGCAAGTTATGGGCGACGCGTTGGGCTGGAAATGGAAGGCTCGGGGGGTACTTCGCTTCGCGAGCGCGTCACAACGCGCCTACTCCTCTATACCGGCTCGCAGTGCCTTCAAGCGACTGTGTGGGATGCTTGTGCACACATACCCGGAGCTGCTGGACCGCCTGCCGCGAGGATAGTCCAGCTTGCGGCCGTACTCTCGCCAGGCGGAGCAGTATCACGACTGGCGCCTGACGCCCTTCAACCACATCCGCACATACGACACCGCCATATTGGTGGCTGAAGCTCACGTGGAACGCGCATCCGGAGCGGACGTTGAAGCGGCACACATGCTGAGACAGGACGGCTGGGCAAGATCCTGTTCCATGCACACCCAGCGCTGGCGAGAGCTGTCACAGTGTTTGTGGGCGCGGCGCGATGGCGGGTCCCCACCAAGATGTGCCGCCGGATCTGCAGGGCGACACAGCAAGACACCAGAGTGGCTGCTCGCGAGCAACGCGTGGCACGCGCCATCGTCAAGGAGGAGCGCTTGGACGCATCGGAGATAATGGCCGGCCTGGCGGCACTGAATTGGGCTGCAATCGGGAGAGTGCCGGCGCCAGTTCGACAGCTCGTTCTATGCATCAAGAATGAAGCGATCATCATGTGGAATCAGCGGGACGAGATCCGCCACTGTCCGCACGGGTCGTGCCTCTGGACGCAGACGGTGACAAATGTTCACTCCTTCTGGATGTGCCCACACGTCTTCTGGAAGGAGCTCACAGCGTATTGGGCGGATCGTGGAGTCACCTCCCAGGCGCACCGGGTGCGGGCAATCTTCTCTCTGCAGCTGCCGCGGGCGCGCTTTTATGCACGACGGCACCGCGGCGACATCACAAGATGGAGCACGAGAGGATGCAGCCCGCGCAGGCCACCGCAGCAGTCGACCGCAAGTTCGCGAACGTAGCGTGGCAGACAATGTGCACAACGGCACTGGCGCACATCTGGAAAGCGCGCTCCCTGCTCGTCGCGGCAGATCCTAGGACGGGCTCAGCCGCTGCTTCACTCGCACCATTGGCCGCCCGCACGGTCCTCTGCTCCCGCAATGTGACACTGATTGAGCTGATGCGCATTCATGCACCCGCGGCATGAGGCCGGCACGCTCTCGGGCTGAAGCGCCTCGTTGTGGGACCACGCGAGCTCCCAGCCCAGCCACGCTGGGCACCTCCGATAGCAGCTTCGCCTCTGCCTTCCCGCGTGGCCACTGAACTCACCGGCACCTACGTTCTGTTCTTCGACGGCAGCACGTTCGGGAGCACCGGGAAAGGCGCGGCTGGCTCAGTTTTGGTGTGGTTCAGCACCAAACCCGTTCGCCTGGCTATCTCCTGGGCGGCCAGTATGTCTTATCAAAACACCAAGTCGTCGAAAGACGCAATCGACTGCCGGGGGCTGCTGACCGGGCTACGCAAGGCGACGGAAGCAGGGTGCACACCCATTCATGTCGTCGGCGACAAGCACGGGGTACTAGAATGGATGGAGTGTACTGAGCGGCCGAGCAAGGCGGAGATGCGCCAACTCGTCGGGCAATGCAGAGCGACTGCGAGTCGACATCGAGTAGCAAGCTGAACCACGCACACGCGCCGCAAAACCTGGTTGCGGCGGCCGCGACGACCGAGGCGCTCTGCTCGCATCGGTCGCGACACCAGACCCCTCACCACCCTCGAGTTCAGCTCATGTGTCTCGAACGAGACCACGACAACAACATCGGTAACTGGCGACAGGATCGGGAGTCGAAGGCACGTCGAATAAGGCTGGATGCAGTCCATGACACCAGAACCATCACGGCGCTCTGAATAAAACGAAAACAGACGGATAGGCGCTCGCCCGTCTGACACACCGCCAACTAAGGCACCCTGGTAGCCGACGTTAGTAACATGGGAATCGCAGTTCTAATATAGTAACACAACACACCAAACCTCGCCCCACCGCTCGAAAGCTAGTATGCGGAGACACAATAGCGCGTCAGCACGTCAACGTGTTTAAAGAACTTCCGACACTCTGGCAGACGAATCTCGCCAGTGCTTGAAGCTTTTNCAAACACTCTTGTGCAGAATGTTGTCATGAATACGCTAGTGAGCACGGGTGAGTGTTGGTTGGTTATCGTGAGTGATGGTGAGTCCTCACAGATGGGCTTGTCCAAGCGCTCTGGTCCGCTCGAAAGCTAGTATGCGGAGACACAATAGCGCGTCAGCGCGTCAACGTGCTTAAAGAACTTCCGACACTCTGGCAGACGAATCTCGCCAGTGCTTGAAGCTTTTGAGAGC
>SMMQ01002895.1:9087-26769 GCA_008271595.1 [Pythium] brassicae (nom. inval.) | reverse complement strand
GCCGTGTCGACGTCCACGGCGGCCACGCGGCCGCGCAGTCCGAGCTCTATAATGCACCAGTCATGGCCGGCAACGCGCTTGCGACGCGTCTCCCAGCCATCCATCCACCAGCCGAACTCAGTGAATTTGGTAGGGAGGGACCCGGGCTGCTCTGGCACGATCAGCCGGTCTGCAGCAGCAAACCACTCGTCCGTCGCGAAGAGCACGCGCGCGCCGAACGTGCGGCACGCGAGGTCTGTGAGACGCTCAAGCGACGGATCCGAGGCTGCGAGGCGCTGTGGCTGCGTCATGAGCGGAGAATGAGGCGGAGGGCGGGGACTGTCTGTAGACACGGACGTGAACTCTGAACTGGAGGCTGGTGAATCGTAATTCAAAGTGGAGTTTAACAACGGATTGTACTGTGATACTTCGATTGAGTACGATACGGATGTGCACAAGTGCACCAACACCTCGCAACGAACTCTGAACGAACAAACGAGCTTTCAGAGCGAGCTGACCTGCACCACACGCCACAGTAACGTGTGGTGCTCCATGATATGATCTGCATCCGAATGTGAGCACACGCGAAGCTTTGTCGTGTGTTGGGCGTTTGGCGTGATGATACGCTCGTCCAGCCGACTTTGGTACATCGTCACCGATTTCGCTCGTGTGGTGTCTGTATGTGGCAGAGAAGAGAAGAGATTCCAGGCGAGGCTTCTTCATACGAGCTCCCTGAGATTAAGAGCTCAGTCGTGCTGCTGGAGGCACGTAATCGAGCGAGGAGCGAGGGCGATGAGCTCTTGATGAGCTCTCGAGTGGTCCGTTTCACATTTTGGTCACCGAAAAGTCGATCCTAATTGAAGCTCGAAGCCGCTTTACTGCTTGTCTTCGTGCTCCACACCTGACTGACTCCTTTGAAGGCACAGTGACACCAAATCGCCTCGCACACAAAGAGCAACGGTCTGGGGCAAGACACATTCGGGCGTCTCTGTTGTCCCGCTGTCGCTCGCGCACTATAGAGCGCGGCAAGAAGCAGTCCGGTATATCGCGCGCCGTCGAAGTTTTCGCGCCAAAACGATCAGAGATCTTTCAAGCGATATTCTCTCGGAGTGGTTTCTAATTAACTCGGGCGACTTTTTCCCTTTTTGTTGTTGACTTGTATGGAAACCTTTCCATTCGTTGCATTCTAGCGCTACACTCGAGCACACTCTTGTTCCCGATCACGCTCAGTTTCTGGAGCACATCGACACTCAGCTTACAAATATTAGTACAGACAGTAATCCGGAAAGCTACCAGTGTGCGCTTGGAATTGCCCCTACTTCACCTTCGAATCGACTGACACAAAGCGCTGATCTAAATCGAGTTACCCGACACGACAAGTCCAACTCGCCGTGCTTTAGCCGTTTTCTCCCCCTCTTTTGCTTTTGGGCGAGCCGCTTCGCCTTCCCGCCCAAAAAGCACAAAGAGAAACAGCGCGCGGCCGCCAAGCCCAGCACGAGAAGCGCCGCTTGGGGGCGGCACGCGAGACCGAGCGACCGAGCGACGAGCGACCAACGCGCGTGCAGCGACCGACCGCGCGCCGTGCGATCCGACCCCGCACCCGCAGTAGGAGCACCATGGAGCCGAGCGCCAGCAGCACGGACGCGTGCCCAGTGCCGCCGCGCGCACTCGATCAGGCGCCGATCTCGCAGCTCACGCGCGGGCTCATCAGCACGTACAACCGCATCAATCAGGTGCGGATCCAGTAGTGGAGACGCAGTTGTCTAGCGCGAGAGTGAGGAGTGGTGCTGACGCAAACACACACACTCTCTCTCACACACATACACACACGCGCGCGCGTGGTGCAGAACTATTACAACAAGCGCAAGCTCGCGCAGGACGGCCAGGCGCTCCGGAAGAAGAAGGGCACGAGCAGCAGCAAGAAAACCGATGCGGACTACGAGCTGCTCGCGGAGGAAGAGATCTTCAACGGCCGCTACAAAGTGAACGGGAAGCGGCTCGGCATGGTGCGTGCGACTGGCGCCTCGGGCGAAGAAGCGCGTCTCTTTCAGAGGACCGGAGCTGCTGGTGCTAACTGCTGGCGTGTGCGTTGTTGTTGCGTGGCTGCCTCGCAGGGCTCGTTCGGCCAAGTCGTGGAGGCGCACGACATGCAGACCGGCCAGGAAGTGGCGATCAAGATCGTCAAGAAGAAGAAGAACTTTACGACCCAGGCGCAGCTCGAGATCAGCATCCTCGAGTCGCTGCACCGCGCTGAGCACGCCGGCAAGAAGTACATTGGTGCGTAGCGCGTGGGCGCTTGGGGGCGTCGCTGGGGTGTTGTGTGTGCGGGTGGGTCTGACGCACTGGCGCCTCTTGTCCTCTGTATACGCAGTGCAACTGCGAGATACGTTCGTGCACAAGGGCCACCAGTGCATCGTGTTCGAGCGCCTCGACTCGACGCTCTACGACGTGCTCAAGCGCACGATGTTCAAAGGCGTGAGCCTGAAGCTCGTGCGCAAGATCACGCGGCAGGTGCTCACAGCGCTCGACTACCTGGCGCACCCGAGCGTGAACGTGATCCACTGCGACCTCAAGCCGGAGAACATTCTGCTTGTGCACTCGGCGCGGAGCAAGCTCAAGATCATCGACTTTGGGAGCTCGTGCCTGTCGCAGAGCCAGCTTTACCAGTACATCCAGAGCCGGTTCTACCGGTCCCCCGAGGTGCTCTTGGGGACGCCGTACACGACCGCGATCGACATGTGGAGCCTCGCGTGCATCATGGTCGAGATGCACACGGGGAAGCCGCTCTTTGGCGGCGCGAACCAGCACGACCAGTTGCGGCGGATGGTGAACGTGCTCGGAATGCCGCCCGCCCACGTGATCGAGCACGCGAACCCGACGTACCGGCGCGACTACTTTGACGAGCACGTCGTGGGCGAGGGCCAAGTGGAGTTCAGCTTGAAGGTTCGCAAGGTCCGGGACTCGCTCTTGGCGGCCACTGGACAGGTGCGATCGAGCAGCCGCTGGTATCCATCCTGGTGTGATGTCGGGAGGTGTGGGTGTGTCCAGACGCTGACGCTCTTGGCTATGCGGCTGGCGGATGCTGCGTACGCAGTTGGGGGATGGCCCGACCTCGTTGGCAGAGATCGTCGGAGCCCACACTGGCGGACCTGGGAGCATCCGGCGGACCCGCGAAGACCACACCCCCGAGGACTATCGCCTCTTCTTGGATCTGCTCCAGCGGATGCTCGACTACAAGTAAGTATGCGCTTGTTGTTGCGGAGACCTTGGGTGCAGTGGCGCAGCGTTTCTCACGAGTCGAGCGTGTGCCTGTGCGTCTTGGCCCCTCGGTGCTGTGCAGCCCCGCGACTCGGATCACGCCAGCGGAGGCGCTGCTTCATCCGTTCGTGACATCTGGCCGCCCAGTCGAGACGGTGGGTAGCTACGCGCGGCTCCGTTCCGTTTCATGTCGTCGTCTCGTGCTGACTGGCGAGTGCGTTGCGCAGGTTGAGAAGAAGAAGTCGAAGACGATGCGATCGACGCAACTGCGTGACGCGCACGACCCCAGTTCGTCCGTCTTCGACCCGACGGAGTCGCAGCGCGTCAAGCTGCGGCGGCTGTACGAGAACCCAGGCTCTGGGCATTGAGCGCGCGCTCTCTCGACGGACGAATGCGCAGTGGCGCGATGAGGAAGCGAACGATGCGCCGTGCTGCAGGAGGACTACTGAGCATCGGGCTGCGGCACTCGGCGTTCGCAACGCGCAACCGGATGGATCGCCACGTGCGGACGCGACGCGCGAGTGGATCGGTCGCGAGGCAGCTGACAGCGGCGGGAGCGGCCGTCCCACCTGCGCTCCCGTCATGTTGCACGCTGAAGCTGGAGCGCGTCATGGGAAGCGAGACTCCAGCTGGTGCAACGACGCAGTGTGGGCGGTGAATTAGTCGCACACAGCACATCAGCCAGAGCAGCCGTCGCGGCCCGTGGTTCTTCTCGAGAGGTGCAACGGTTCGCGACGATGGCGGCGTCCAGCAAATCAGCTGAGACGGTTGGCGTTACTGGACCGCGCCAATCGAGACGGCTCCTCCGGCGCAGTGCGGCCCGATCGCCTCGCCGGCTGAGGCTGCGCGCTCGCGTCTTCTCTGCCAGCCGCGAGCGCGTGGACAAGCAAGCGCTGCGGCACTTGTGCCTATTTTATTGAGGATTGTTCCAGTATGAAGTACCGAAGACGGTTGGAAGTCGAAAGAAGGGAGAACAAAGTAAGTTCGTCAATCAATGGACACCGTGCATACATCACCACCATCCATCCCACCACAGATCAACAAGACACACACACACACTGGTCGCAAAAAGCCCGAGGGGAAGGTCCCTGGACGGCTCAGTTCGCAGTTCGCACCAGCGTGCGTTATCCTCTTCTTCCGTCCTCCTATCCGCTTCTCCTGCTCCCTTCCTTTCAGTGGCGATGACGTCACGCCACCCGACAGGTTCATCAGTCGATGCGATCCAGACGAGATCGGCACCACGCTGCTGGTGCAAAGCGCTTGCTGCTCCGCGCTGCTCAAGGCGATCGCTCGCTCGCTCGCTGCGTCGGGTGGACGGCGACGCTTAGTTCTCGCCCTGGCGCTTGAGGTAGTCGAGCAGCACGTTGAGCGCGTGCGTCTCCTCACCGAAGTCCGTGATGACCGCGCACGACGTCGACACGACCTTGCGCGCCTCGCCCGTGGCGTCGATCTTGCAGAGACCGCACCACTCGCCGAGCTGCTTGCCCGACGGCACGAGGATGAGGTTCACGCCGTGCTCCTCGCAGAGCGCGCGCACGAGCTTGGAGTAGCTCGGCTCGTCGCAGTCCTGCGCGAGGCAGCAGAGGCGCGCGCGGCGCGAGTCGAGCGCCTTGGCAGCCTCGTGGAGGCCGCGCTTGAGCCCGTCGTGCACAAGTGCCTTCTTGAGCACCTCCTTGAGCGCGTCCATCTCGCCCAGCTCCTTCGGGACCTCCGCCACAACTTCCTCAGCCGACATGATCGATACGATTGCTTGGGATTCCTCGGAAGAGCTTTTTCTCCTTTGCGCACGCGAAGGAGGAGGAGGCGGCCGTCAGTGGCGCACATTGCGCGCGAGACGCAACAATTTGACTGGCTGCGAGTGGCAATTGCAAACGCATAACAAAAGAGTCCAGGCATTCCAAACTTGGATGTGCTCAATTCTGCCATGGAATCTTTAATGGCAGATGCTGAGCAATGTTTTATACTGTTTTAAACATAGGGATGGGTCTACTATTTGGATTGTTAGTTCCGAGGTTGCGTCACTAAAGCGAAATCCATCCACCCACGCTCCCACGAACACCACGAGATGCAGCGCTGGTCCTCCGCGCTGCTCGCGCAGCTTCGCACGCGCGCCGGCACCTCTTCGGTCACTGCGTCGAACGCTCGCCTCCGCCTGCACGCACAGCAGCGGCGCGCGTTCCGCAATGATTCGATGTACGCGGCGCAGGACTTTGGGCGCCAAGTGGAGAAGCGGTTCTCCGAGCTCTCGGGGAAGATCCCGTGGGAGCCCGACCCGGTGCATCTCGAGGGCGTGAAGCGCCAGTGGGAATCGCCCGAGCCGAACCTGAACGAGCTCGTGCGCCAGGACATCCCGCTCGCGCGCAACCTCTTCCGCAACGTGCTGCAGCAGCACTACAAGGCGGACATGGGCATGTGGAACAAGTGGGGCGTGATGGAGTGGAAGGCCGGGAACTTTGACCTCGCGCGCATGATCTTTGCGAAAGCCGCGAAAGTCTCGTTCCACGCCGAGCTCTGGCAGTCCTGGGCGTCCATGGAGCTGGCGGCCAAGAACCACGCCGAGGCGAAGCGGCTGTACAAGGTGATCCTCGCGACGGACCCGTCGAACCCGGGCGCCGGGCTCGGGCTCGCGCTGCTCGAGGCCGAGATCGGCGACCGGCAGAAGGCACGCGAGCGCTTCGACCAGCTCGCACGCGAGCACCCGGACGACGTGCTCATCCTGCAGGCGTACGCCGTGTTCGAGGCCAGCAAGGGGCAGCACATGGCGCTCGCGCGCGACATGTTCCAGGCCACGACGCGGCATCCGCGCGCGACCGCGCAGGTGTGGCATGCGTGGGCCAAGGCCGAGTTCGACAACGGCTTTTACAAGAACTGCGTCACGGTCGTCACGCGCGCGCTGCGGACGTTCCCGACGCACAAGTGGCTCGTGCTCCAGAGCGCGATGGCGTACTACAAGCTCGAGAACGTGTACGAGGCGCGGCGTGCGTTCCGGCGCCTGATCGACGGCGGCTTCTTCGTCGAGCCGAGCGCGTACAACGCGTATGCGCGCATGGAGGAGGACCTGGGCCACGACGACGCGGCCCTCGCGCTGTACCTCGAGGTGCTGAGCCAGCACCCGGACCACATTCCGAGCGTCATGTCGCTCGCGATGCTGCACCACAAGCGCGGGCACCTCCAGAACGCGCGACGGGTGTTCGAGAACGCGCTGCAGAACATCCACCACTCGGGCGAGCTGCTCATGGCGTGGGGGGACTTTGAGGAGAAGATCGGCGAGTTTGAGAACGCGCGCGAGCTCTTTGATGAGGCCACCAAGCAGCAGCCGACGCACGTCGCGGCCTGGCGGGGCCTCGCGCGCGTCGAGAGCCGTCTCGGCAACATCGACGCCGCGCGCGCCGTGCTCTCGATGGCGAGCCAGCACAGCCCGCACGACGCGCCGCTGCTCGTGGAGCTCGGCAAGATCGAGCAGCGCCGGCACAACTTTGTCGGCGCGCGCGCGGCGTACGAGAAGGCGCTCAAGCTCGATCCGGCGAACGCCGCGCTCTGGAACATGCGCGCGCTGCTCGAGCTGCCGCTGGACGCCGAGCGCGCCAAGAACATTGTCGAGAGCGCGCTGAGCACGGTCCCGCGCCACGAGAAGCGGAGCTGGAGCATCCTCATGTGCACGTACGGGCGCGCGTTCGCGGCCATGGAGGACTTTGAGAAGGCGGTCGCGGCGTTCCAGAACTCGTTCAAGCTCCAGCCGAAGAACCCCGAGACGCACATGATCTACGCCGAGTGCGTGCTGCTCCCGAACGAGGCGCACGCCGAGGCCAAGAAGCACCTGCTCGCGGCCCGGAACCTGCTGCCGCGCACGCACAAGCGCCGCGCGGTGGTCGAGACCAAGCTCCAGGCGGTCGAGGAGCTGCTCGCGCTGGGCGACACGGCGGCTGGGGCGCCGACAGCGTCCGACGATGACGACGACAATAGCAACAACCACGATGAGGACGACGCCGACCACGGTGACGAGGCCTCGGAGGAGCAGTCGCAGTAGCAACACGAACAAGTGTTTGTGTGTGAGAGAGAGAGAGAGCGTGTGCGTGTGTCTAACTTACAAGGGGTCCTTGGCGCGGTCGTAGAGCACGAGCTGGCCGTCAAAGGCACCGGCCACGAGTGCGCTCGAGCCGGAACGCGGCTGAAACTCGGCGCACACACACGCAGCGGCACTCCCCCCGCGCCGGCGGAAGGGCTCGAGGCGCCGTAGCACGCGCTTCGACGTCGCATCGTAGTAGAACACGCGGCCGCCCGCGTCGCCAGTCGCGAGCACCGCGCCGTCGGCGCTGAAGCTGCACTGGACGCTCACGCCCTGCACCACGTGGCCGCCCGCGAAGCGCGACCTGCCCTTGTTCACGCGCTTGAACGGCGCGATCGCCGAGAACACGAGCGCGTAGTTGGCGCTCGACTGCGCTACGAACCGCGGGGGCGCCTGGGGGTGCAGCCGCAAGCAGCAGAACGGTTGCAGGTCCCGGTCGAGCCGGTCCGAGAGCAGCGCGCCGGACGCAAAGTCCCACACGAGCAGCGTCTGGTGGCTCGCGTCGCGGTACTTGAGTCCCGCGCTGGAGACGAAGCGCTCGCCGCTCGCCGAGAGGAAGAGCAGGTCGTGGACGTCGCCGAAGCCCTTCCGGAGTGTCCGGCACGGCGCCGCCTGGCGGACGTCGTGGCTCACGATGCGGCCCGTGTCCATGCCGGCGAGGAACAAGTTGGCGTCGCTCGGATGAACGCACACGCTCGTCACAGCGGTCGGTTCGCTCTGGTTGTAAACGTACGAGTGCAATGCTGCGCCAGTCTCCGCGTCCGCGTACACAGCGCAGCCGTCGTAGCTGCCAGAGAGCACGCGCGTGCCGTCGAGCGACCACCTGGCGTTCTTCACGCCCTTCGCGTGCATCTGCAGCGTCCGCCGGCAGGTCCCGCTGCGGACGTCCCAGATCCGCACGCTCGCGTCCATCGATGCCGATAGGAAGAGCTCGGTGCGCAAGCTCGGGCTCCACTGCACGCAGTTCACGGCGCCAGAGTGGCCAACGAACCTGCGAGCGACGCGTGTCGGCAGCCCCTTGCTGGGGAAGTCGGTGCTACTTTCGATCGCGTCATCCTGAGAGAGGAGCGGTGGTTGCTGTGGTGGTGTTGGTGGTTGTGGCGAGAGCGCGTGCACGTCGTTGGCGTCACGGTGGCGGCGCTTGGACGCGTACGCGCGGAACTCGAACGCGCGCTCGGCAGGTGTCAGGCGTCTGTGGGCTGCAAGTGGTGACGACTGGTGCGAGAGAGCGGTGGCCACCGCTTGGCGGCGTCTCTCGAGCTCCTCTAGGCCAAGGATAGCAACTGGCGGTGGCGGTGGCGGTGGCGGCGGCAGCGGTGGTGGTGGTGATGCCCCTGAAGAGGACGACTCCGAGTCGTACTCGTGCAGGAGCTCCATTTGGAAGTGACAAGCCGCGTCGACTCAGATATGACAAGTGACCAATCAAAACGCTTCAATCCGCTGTTTTAACGCTCGAATCAGACGAAGAAGGTCCTCCGAAGTCGCACGACGTCGGTGTTGATCACTTCTCAAACGCCGCTCTCGTGCTCAAGCCGGTGACTCAATCATCTCTGCAGACGCACCAAGACTCAAGCTCCGACCCTTAAGCACCACCACGAGAGCAAGCGCGCTCCCAAGCCCCAGTCCCCACCACCAGCCCACGCATAACTGCTAAGATGTCCGCCCCGCGCGACAGCGGCGAGCGCGTGCACCAGGCGGGAGACTTCAGCTGGATGAACGAGGTGCCCGGCCGCAAGACGTTCTGGCAGCGCGCGCGCGAGGACCCGCTTGTGCCGCTCGGCTGCGCGGTCACAGTCGCCGTGCTTGCTGGCGGCCTGGTCACCTTCCAGCGCGGCCAGTCCAAGCTCGGCAACAAGTTCATGCAGGCGCGCGTGGTGGCGCAGACGGGCACGGTGCTCGCGATGGGGGCGGGCGGCGCGGTCGCCGCCACGCGCAAGGAGGACACCAAGAAGCAGTCGTACGAGGAGCGCATGAAGATCGAGCTGCGCGAGTGAGCGCTGCTTACGTCATCGGCCGCGAGGGCAGCGCATCGCCGTCCGCCGCCGTCTGCACGCATGCTGTCTCTTAACTCACCCACCACAGTTGAAGAGTGTGCCTGACTGTTTCATGTAATTACATAATCGACTTATCATGCAACTCGAGAGGTTTGATGTTGAAGCGACGCACCCAACCATCCAATCGTCGGAATCAGTCAGTCGTCACCTTTGCCTATGTGCTGAGCGCCGCTCCCGTGTCGCGGCCTCCTCTTCCTGTGTCTGTGCGAGCGATGAACGCCTACCTGCAGCGCAAGTGCCGCTCGGAGCAGCAGCTCATGAACGAGCTCACGAAGCTCGTGGCCGCCAGGGACGTGGCGTCCAAGCGCATGAGCGAGCTGGCGAAGGAGCTCGCGTTCTTCTACGTCGCGCCCGTGCTGCCGCGCATCCCGCACTCGGTGCTCAAGGACCTCTGCGCTCTGCTCGCCGGGCTCAAGGACAAGAAAGAGGAGCTCCGCATCGCCCGCATGGCGCTCTGCTTCCTCGCGCGCATCGTCGACCAGTTCGAGCTCCGCTACCAGGAGCGACAGCAGCAGCAGCAGCAGCTGCCGAGCGAGCGCACGCAGAGCTTCGAGCTCTCCGTGTCTGTCCTCGCGACGCTCATGCGCGTGATGGAGAAGGCGGAGCTGAGCCACGCGAGCCTTCCCCGCCAGCATACGTGCCTCAAGCTCTTCGCGCATCTCTGCCGGATCTTCGACAAGTCGGACGTCCTGCTGCTGCGCGTCAAGCCGCTGCTGCTCAAGTCGCCCGCGTGGACGCTGCTCTCGGGGGACAAGAAGGCGATCGCGGCGGCGACCGGCAAGAAGGACTTCCTGGCGCAGCTCGCGCACCTCGGCGCCATGCTCCACGCGGTGCGCTTCCACCTCAGCCCCGGCGAGCAGGAAACGATGCTCGAGCAGCTCTTCCAGGCTGCGTTCCTGCCCGCAAGCGTCCCGGCGCGCCACGCGGCCGCGACAGTGCTCGCGCTCTTTGAGCTCTCGAGCGCGCACGCCAAGACAGTCGTCAAGGCGCTCGAGTGGTACTTGATGAAGTTCCGCCCGACGTCGCTGCGCGTCGGCGACACGCTCGCAGCGATCTACTTGCTGCATCTCGCTGGGCAGATCAGCCGCTTGCCTGCTGTCGACGACAGTGGCGTCTCTGCCACGGCGGCGTCTACGAGAGGCGTGAGCGTGTCGAACCTGTTGGACCTGGCGGACGACACCAGCGCTCCTGGCTCCGCTACGACGGCGCCGTCGCCTCCGCCGTCTCCTGTCGCGCGCCAGCGCCAGCGCCTCGAGGGCGTCACAGTGTCGGCGTCGCTCGCCGCGAGGCTCAAGGACATGCTGCTCGACACGCTCTGCGCCGCCGCGGAGCAGAAGCCGTCGGCGACCGCCGCCAGCCCGTGGGTGCCGAGCGCGGTCGTCGTCGTCGCGGTCGAGGAGACTGTGAAGGACAGCAGCGCCGAGTCGTGCTACCTCAAGGTGCGCGGCAGCGTGTGCGTGTTCGAGATCGTCGCGGGCGTGCTGCTCCGGCTGCTGCGCGACGCCCTCGCGGCGGGAAGCGTCGTGGCGCTGCACCGCTTGTGCCGCGTCGTGCAGTTCGCGGCCGAGAGCCTCGACGGCGCCGTGCTGCAGATGACGGGGCCGGCCCACCAGCCGCAGTTCCTTGACAAGGTCACGGAGCGCGTCGGGGAGCTCTCCGTGTCGCACCCGAACCCGTTCGTCGCCTGCGAGAGCCTGCGCGCGCTCGTGTGGCTGCTGCCGCGCGCCGAGTCCGCGGCGGCCAGCGGCGGGTGGGACGCGCTCTTGGCGCGGCTCGTGGCGCTGCCCGTCGACCAGATCCGCCCCGAGTCGCGGGCCGCGATCGCCGACGCGTTCTTCCACCGCGCGGTCACGAGCCCGAGCCTGAACCAGCACGCGATCGACTCGGGGATGCTCGGTAAGGGCTTGCGCGTGACGCTGGTGTGGTACGAGGCGTCGCCGTGCGAGTGGCACGCAGCGATGCTCGTGCGCATCTGGCACACGGCGCTGCGCAAGGCGCTCCCGACGCTGGGCGACGCCGTCTTCCGCGCCGTGTGCGCCGTGCTCGACTTCCAGCACCCCCAGCTGCAGCGCCGCGGCGCCACGGAGCTCGCGAGTCGGAGCGCGCTCGACTTCCTCGCGCGTGTCGGCGCCGGGTTCGCGGTCCGCCACTCGCGCTGGGTCCGCGCGCTCTTGCTGCGCCTGACGAAGCAGCTGCTGCTCGCACCACTCGTGGCGCGGCGCCTGAGCGTGCGCGTGCTGCAGCAGCTGGCGCTTGAAGCGCAGCGGATCGAGAACGCCGACACGGCGCAGCAGATCACCGCGCTGCTAGCGTACGTGAGCCGGAGCGACCCCAGCGACGACCAGCAGCACGGGCCTCTCGGAGGACTCGGACGGATGCCGCCAGTCGCGAAGCCGCCGCCCGACGTCTTTGTGCAGACGCGCATCCACTCGATGGCGGTGAAGGACACGCTCCAGATCCAGGATCTGCTCACTCGCGAGGCTCCGAGCGACTCACGCGACGCAGTGCCGACTGCTAGTGCGTCCATTGCAGCAGCGCCGCCCATGGCGTTCGACGGCGTGTTCTGAGTGAGACGCTGCAGCAGACACCATGAGGCGCATCCAGAGCAAGCGAGTCGAAGGGACCAAACCAATACACATGTATGAAGAGAGAACAGGCACGCGGGTCGTCTTCTGCCAAACCTGCACGCGAGGCGTCGGGGCAGTGGGGCCGCGTCCTCACTCCACGATCACCACCACCACCACTTCTCCTGCTGCCGACAGCTGCGCCTGTCGCGTCGTCTGCCTTGAAGCGCGCGGCGCCACGGATTGCGGGCTCGGCTGGGGGCTGGCTGGGGGGAGGGGGGCTGGCTGATAAAGTAGTCGCTCATTTGAACGTGTTGAAGTCGCGCACTTCGTTCACGATCTCGAGCGCGCGCTGCAGCAGTGTGCGCATCTCGTAGCAGTTCGAGCGGCGCGCTGCGATGTCGCCGGTCTCGGCGAGCAGCTCGTTGAGCTTGTCCTCCCGGTAGAGCGCCGACACGAGCTCGTTCTGCACGTTCTCCTTCGAGTTCGAGACCATGAAGCACATGATCGCCTTCGGCACGAGGTCAAGGAAGTTCTTGCGCACAATGTCAAAGTACGAAGCCAGCAGGCTCTTGATGATCTCCGTCTCGATGCGCTCGCGGTCCGTCGGCTCCTCCACCTGCCGCATACTCACCGGCACCTGGGGGAGCTTGACGATGCCGCTCTTGTCCGCTGGCGCTTTCTTCTTGCTGCTGCCTGGGAAAATGTACGACATGAGCCCGTTCTCCTTCTCGTCGCCCCCCGCGGTGGCGGCTCCGGGGCTCGGCTTGGCAGCCGCGGCTGCGCGCCGCGGGTCCTTGTTCGGGTCCTGCTGGTAGCCGTTGCTCGCGCCGCCGCCGCCGCCCGAGATCGTCTCGCGCTGGAGCCGCTCCATGAGCTGCGCCACGGCGCGGCTGCCGCCGATAAAGTCCGGGTGGTTCGTGTTCACGTATGAGAGCTCGATCTGGATGAGGTTCTGCACCATCGCCTGCGTCGGCACGAGCGACGCGCGCAGCATGTTGTTCACGACCTCGATCACGCGGTTGCGCAGCTCTGGGAAGCGCGAGAGCTCCATCGTCTCGCACTGCGACGTCACGCGCTGGAGCTCGTCAAAGACGAGGTCGATGCACTGGAGCCCTGGCTGCTCGAGGCGCTTGATCTGGCGCTTCGCGAGCAGCTCGAACGAGACCTCCGGCACAAAGAGCGACTGGCGCGGGCCGTTCGCGTTCCGGATCGTCGTGCGGATGTCCTCGTCCGAGAGGTTGTCGAACGGGTTCACGTCCTGGAGCGACTTGGCAAAGATGTCGTTGAAGATGTAGCTGATGCGCGCGCCGCCGTAGAGCTCGTTCATCTCGACGCCGTTCAGCGCGTGGTTGCGGCCGTCGAGCGAGTTCGTAAAGTGCGTCGCAAAGTGCGAGATGAGCCCGAGGAGGCAGC
The DNA here is from genome assembly GCA_008271595.1 of [Pythium] brassicae (nom. inval.). NCBI lineage: Eukaryota > Oomycota > Peronosporomycetes > Pythiales > Pythiaceae > Globisporangium > [Pythium] brassicae (nom. inval.). The sequence goes on along the minus strand of SMMQ01002895.1, from coordinate 13,432 downwards.
CGCCCATCTCGGTCTTGCTCATCGCGCCGGTCGGCGAGCCCATCTCGACGAGCTCCGTGTCGAGGTCCCCGACCATGCTCCCAATCTTGGACTTGATCTCCGGGAGGCAGTCCCGGATGTGGTGCATCAGGATCGTGTTAAGCGTCTTCGACAGGTACTGCGTGCCCATGCGCGTAGCCATGCCGCGGTACGCCGGGTGGGTCTTAAAGTACTGCTGCTCCTTGCCGAGGCTGTCGCGGATCGCGAGCTTGTTGTTGATGTCCGCCTGGCTGCGGTTGATGACGCCGACAAAGCCGCGCTTGAGCGGAATCACGCGGCCCTGGAGCATGTCCATCGCGTCCGTGCCCTCGTCCATGAGGTCGAGCTTCGTGAGCACGCCGATCGTGCGCTGGCCCGCCGGGTCGATCTCGCGCGCGAGCTTGAGCGCGTCCGAGTTGGCCAGGTCCGAGTTCGCGGGCGTGACCGCGAGGATAATCGAGTTCGGGTTCGAGATGAACTCGATGCACATGTCGCGGATCTGCTCCTCAATGTTCACGGGCTGGTCGCCGACCGGCACCTTCGTGACGCCCGGGAGGTCCACGAGCGTCAGGTTCAGCACGTACGGCGAGAAGATCTTGAGGTTGATCGACTTGTTCGAGATGCCCTTGTTCTTGCCCGTAAGCCGGTCCGTCTCCTTCTCGATCTCGCGCCGGATCTCGTTAAAGTCCGTGAACTTTTGCCCCGGCAGGTGCAGGAACTCGCCCCACTCGTCCGCGGCCTCGCCCGTGCCGTTCGCCGCGGTCGGCGCGGCCGCGAGCGGCTCGCTGGCGCCGCCGCCGCTCGGGCCGATGTTGTAAAGCTGCAGCACGAGCGGCCGCCGCGTGACGATGCCCGTGCCGCGCGGCAGAAAGTCCTTGCCCACGATGTTCTCGAGCACGGACGACTTGCCGCTGCTCTGCGAGCCGATGACGACGATCTGCGGCAGGTTGATGGGCGACTGCCCGATCGCGCTGAACACGTCCTGGAGCTTGTTGATGATCGGAATGAGCTGGTCCATGGCGGCGAGTGTGTGTGTGTGTGTGCGTGTGCGTTTGCGTGCAGGCGGGTGGGCGCGGGTGAGTGGCGGAGGGACGACGACGACGTGCACGAGCGGCTTGCGCTCTCTCTCTCTCTCTCTCCTGCGTGTTGCGGCCGAGAGTGTGGGAGGGGAAGTGAGGGTCTTTTTTGTGGGCAGTGCTTTCTCGGTTGGCGAGAAAAGCTGGACACGCACGCTATGAATAGAAAGCCGAGTCAAATTTGCCTTCGAATTTGTATCGGAATGGAAACGAACTGCGGACTGAGATATCCGTTAAATTAGAGCATACAAAACCCAAGTGCTATAAATCAGGGTTGCACAGGAAGAAGAATTGGTTTGTCAGCGCAACGTCCAATGTGGTGGTCGACTCAGTGCCCCCACAACCACCGACCACCGACCAATAGCACCCGGACCCACCTGGAAAGCGATTCTTCTCGAGACGTTATCTCCAAATCGTCGCGGTGGCTCGCAAGGACGACGCGCGCCGTGCTCTTGTGCTTGACGCGCCGCTTGTCGGGCTCTCGCTCCCACCCCCGTCGCCTGCTTCGGTCGGTCGGGGCTTCAGTCCCCCCTGCCGCCCACTCGCCAAAAAACTCGACGGGTTCCGCTTGCGCACGACCGTCGACGGCGCCGGGGGCGACTTGGCCGACGCCCTTGTTGCAGCCGCCCATGCAAGCGCGCCGGGCTCGGTCGCAGTCGCCGCCTCCGCCTCGTCCGCCTCCTGGTTCGTCCGTTGCGGCGGGGGCTGCTGGTGGTTGACAACGCCGCCGCTCCGGGATAGCGCCGGGGACCCGAGGCGCGGGATGAGCGCCGTCGTGCTGCGCTGTCGCGCCTCGGTGAGCAGGTGCCGGAGCTTCTTGATCTCCGCCTCGCGGTCCTTCAGCAGCGCCTCGACAGACTCCTGATGGGACGACGACACGCGGCTCTTGGCCGTGAGCTGCCGCAGCATGCGCTGCGCCGCCTCGCGCTGGTCGGCCTCCCGCTGCCGCGCCTCGCGCTCGAGCCGGAGCTGCTCGCCCATCTCATCGTGCAGGCGCTTGAGCGCCTCGTTCTGCGCCTTGAACGTCGACTTGTGCGACTCGGACGTCTTAATGCGGCTCTGGAGACTCGCTGCCTGCTTCTCCGACTGGGTCTTCTGCTCTCGTCTCTGCGACACAAGCAGCAGCAGCAGCAGGCGCCGCACGCGGGTCTCGTTCAAACAACCGCCGCACGCCTGCGCCTCGGAAAGCACGACAGCGACTTACCAGCGCGACGACCGACTGCTGCGCCTGCTTGCACTTGCGCGCCGAGAGCTGGAGCTGCTGCTTCAGCGACTGGATCTCCGAGAACGCGCGCTTCGCCGACAGAATGTCCTTCTTGTTCTTCACGATGCTGTTGCGGCCCACGACAATGTGCCGCACGCGCTCGGCGAGCTGGAGCGACCGGGCCGACTCGCTCGCGGTCTCGAACGTCGGCCCGACGTTCACGATCATCACGGTCTTGCACGACGAGTTGAGCACATCCTGGAGCAAGAAAGTGAGCTTCGAGTTCCGGTACGGCACGTGCGGCAGCTTCTTGTCGAGCGCCTCCATCACGTCCGCGAGCGCCGAGAGCGACTTGTTGATGTGCGCGGCCTCGCGCAGCATCTCGCCCGTCACGTGGCTCTGCTTGACGCGCTCCGAGCCCGCGAGGTCCACCAAGTAGAGCTTGCCGCACAGCTCGTCGCTCGCTTCGTTCGCGTTGCCCGCGCCGTTCGCGGCCGCGACGATCTGCACGACCACGACGCAGTGCGAGCGGCTGCTGCGCGCGTGGACGTTCGTCTGCCCCGTCACGCGGTTCAAGTGCGCCTTCCGCAGCACTTCAATCGTCTGCTCCGGCGAGCTCACAGTCGCCATCGTCAGGTCCGCGACGTGGATGTCCCCGGACTCGCTGTCGTGCCGGATCTCGAGCGCCTTGGAGTTGTCGACGCTGATGAGGTCCCGCAGCGTCTCGTTGTAGATCTCCAGTACGCCCACCTGCACCTGGTAGCACCGCCCGCTGTCCTCGTGGTGGTCCACCATGTCCACGTCGTCTTCAGCCTCCGGGTCCTTCTCGTCCATGTCGTCCGTGTCGCCCACGCCGCCGCCGCCGCCGCCGTCCAGCTCCGGGTTGTAGATCGACCCGCGCAGCTGGATCGACTGGAAGATGTGGCGCACGACGCGGTAGTTCAGGCCCGGGTCGCTCGCTGTCCCCTCCATCGTGTACGTCTTCCCGGACCCGGTCTGCCCGTACGCAAAGATGCACGCCTTGAAGCCGTCGACGACCGACTGCGCGATCGGCTCGACCTCCCGGAAGACGTCGTTCTGCGTCTCCTCGGGCCCGAGGATGCGGTCGAACGTGAACACTTTCCACGACGCGCCGCTCTCGAGCGACTCGAGCGCCAGCACGTCAATGCTCCCGTCCATGTTCCGCTCCGCCTTGAGGTCCAGCACCGCCACGTCTGAGTGGTTGATCACGTTCACCGCGAGCCGCGCGCCCCACGCCTTTTGGAGCTCCTCGTAGATCACGGGGCGCACGCGGCAGAAGACCTGGATGTTGCCGCACACAGTCTGCAGCCGCGACAGCAGCGACGCGTTGCGCGCGCGCTCGGCTAAGTACTTACGCGCCAGCTGCTCGCCGCTGTAGTTGATCGTCAGCAGGTTCGCCGAGATCTGCTTGTTCGACGCAACGTCCGCCGCGATCCCTTCCTGGCTGCGCAACCGCGCGTTCTCGGCGTTCAGCGCGTTGAGCTTTGCGCGCAGCGACTGGAGCTCGAAGAGCAGGCGGGGCGCGTCCGCCGCTGCGTCGCCGCTCGACGTCGTCGACGACGTGGACGCGGTGGACGTGCTCGAGAGCCGCTCCAGCTCGGCGGCTTTCCTCGCCGCGCTCTCGAGCCGCTCGCGCAACGCGGCGTTCGCGTCCTGGAGCGCCTTCACCTCCTCGCGGTTCTGGCTGATCTCGCTCTGGCTCGCCTGGATCTGCTGCTCGAGCTCGTTGCGCAAGCGCGCTTCGTCCGCCACGCCCGCGGCCGCGGCCTGGAGCTGCGCGCGCAGGCCCGCGACGAGCTCCACTTCGCTCTCGAGCCGGCTCGTCAAGCGGATCTCGTACTCCGACAGCTCATTGCAGCGCGCCTCGGCGTCTGCGAGCGCATGGCGCAGACTCTCGATCTCCGCCAGCCGCTCGCTGATGAGCGCGCGCAGCTCGTCGCCGGTTGCCGACTGCTCTGCGCTCGTCTGCGTCAGCGTCGCGAGCTCGAGCTTGAGGCTGCGGACCTGCTCCTGGGCCGCTTGGATC
>SMMQ01002894.1:0-25950 GCA_008271595.1 [Pythium] brassicae (nom. inval.) | reverse complement strand
GGGGGGGGGGGGGGGGGGGGGGGGGGGGGGGGGGGGGGGGGGGTCGCGCTTGCGGGGGCTCGCTCGAGCCGTCGCGGCGCTCTAGACCAGCTCGCGCATGAGCGAGTACTCTTCGGGCGAGTACCACACGCGGCGCTTGTAGTCGGCGTCGAAGCTCGAGCGCGCGGGGATCTCAACGACGTTGACGTCGCGGCCGAAGCTGATGCGGCGGTCGTGCGAGCACGTGCGCGCGCGCACACTGTCGTCGTCGTCGTCCTCGTCGTCGTCCTCGTCGTCGTCCTCCACGTCTGTGCCCTCCCAGCTGTCGAGCGTCGACGTGCGCTCGCGCTTTGCGAGCTTTTTGCTCTTGGAGAAGGACGGCGACCGCCGCAGCGACTTGCTGACGTTGCGCGGCAGGCGGCTGTAGTACGCGTCGTCCTCGTCCTCCTCCTGGTCGCTCTCGCCGTCCGCCTGGCTAAAGTACTCGTGGACGTTCACAACGCTCGTGGTGCGAGGGCGCATAGCTGATGTCTTTTTTGCTATTGGTCGAGTGGTCGGTCGGCACTTGCGGGCGGCGTGGTGTGTTGGTGAATGAACCGAACCGCCCCTGCCAGCCAGCTTACTTGCTTCTTGTGTGCTTGTGGGTGGGCGGATAAAAAAAACGAACCAACCGCGCGCAAAAAACGAGTCGACGACGTCTCGTCGCGAGGCGGAAAAAGGCACAGTTCGGAAGCGGAAAGAATGCGTGAGAGACAAGTCAGCGCGGCGCAATGCGGCGACCGCATTCGATGGAAGCTTCTTCGAGGCGTGTGATTGGCTGCCGAGAAGAAAGAGTTCAGAGAATCGATTTCGGACCAGTCGATCAGTAGAATGTGTGTCGAGGGTGGATGTTCGCGTGACAATCACATTGTACAGGTTTTTCAAAGGCAAATAATAGTTTTGTAGTAAGATAAAATGATGTAAATTAGGTTGGACAAGATTTATCATCACAGTTCCCCGATTGATCTCAAAATTACAAAAAGTCACTCTGTCAAGCTGTTGATTGCTGGCGGCACTCATGGCTCATGGCGCTCGCTCAATTTCAGCTTCAGCACACGGTCGGCGACGACGAGCTTGTTGTTGCTCAAGCAAGATCACGGCTCGAGGCGCCTCGGACGCCTTTGCACTCAGTCACGGAGAGCTGTCGCGCGTATGACACTCGCATTGAATTGTCGCGGCTCCTTTTACTCTCTCACAGCATGGCGCAGCAGCAGCGAACAACTTGGGTGGTCTTTGCCGACTCGTGCGCGGCGTGCTCATGATCACGTTTCTCAAAGGCACCGCCGTCAACGGGGAAGGAAGTCAAAACAAGCAGGAAAAAGCGGCAGAGGTTTGAGACGAACCCAGCAAGGCGAGCATGTAAAACACCGACGGTGACGCACCGGACAGCCGAGGCTGTCTCGCTCGAGGTGTTCGTTCCTTCACTCACTCACGTGCGCGCACGCGTGGCCGAGAACTGCTCAGCACGTTCCAGCCAACCAGCCAGTCAGCCAAAGTCCACTTTCTGCCAGCAAACACGCGAGAATCCATTTCGCGTCGTCGCCGCAAACCGAACCGCCTCCAAGTTCCAGTCGATTCGCCCTTGCACTCGACGCGCCACGCATAGCATACGTTTAGGACTTTGGGGCTTTGTCGCCGTCGATTCGAGTGCTTCGATGCTAGGACTGAGCGCCACCACGCGTTCGCCTCTTGCCAAAAGTCCCTTGTCATTGCATTCTGGGCGTCGCCCTCTCGGCTTTCGAGACCTATAGAACCAGGTCTCGAGCGCGCGACTGGCCGAGACTGACCAGAGTCCTGGGTATGTCCTCGTCGCGTTGTTTCGACCACTCGCTCGCTGGCTCGCTTCTGCCGATCGAGTCGATCGATGGCTCGAACATCCAAGCCTGAAGCTCTACCACCATCTTGCGCGCTCGCCATTGCATGCGCGTTGCGCGCCACTGTCATGTCGTCACTGTCGAGCGAGCGCTGATGCAGTCGTCAGGCGATTGCTTGCTCCTCTGGGCTCTGCCAGCAGCGTGGCGCCAGCGCGTGGACTCGCGGCGCTCAAAGAGCGCGGCAATCGTGCGACGGCGATGCCACGTGGCGTTGTTGATGGACTCCACCATGTGAGTGCGTGTGCGCGTCGAGTCGCGGGTGAGTAACTCGGGTCGTATGCTGCCAGCAGCAACCTCTACGACGACGACGTCAGCAGCCAAAGCAGCGCTCGGAAACCAAATGCGTGTGTGGGCCGCCCCTTTACGATCGATCGCGAGCACACGCTGGAGGCGCACGAGCCGTCGTGAAAGTCGGCGGCATGCATCGCCTATCGGGACGACACGGCAACACAAGAGGCAAAGGAGGCTTTGCAGAGGGCGAAAAACTGTCGGGTGCCACCTCCTCGTGATCGAATGCGCGTCCAATCGTCATTGCATGAGTGCACTTTGCTTGGGTGCTGATTGATGGTTTGCTGTTCGGAGCTGCTCCTGTCATTTGACAGCTAGCTTTTGGAGCAAACTTCCCGAATCGACACTCCGAGAAAACTGGTCAACTGCACCACTTGCTTCTCTTGTTGGCAGGCGGCACACGACATGCGACTTGTGCCAGAGGCAAACAAACAAACCCCTGGCTGTCGCCGGACGAGAGGCTCGAAGGGGATCCAGTGCTTTTGCGGATGTCCTCACGCGCGCACTCCCCACGAAAACTCACTCACAGCACGCTCGAGCATCGCGAGCAGCTCCGGGCGATCGCACAGTCGGTCAAGTGCGTCAGAGATCAACACCTGCAGCGCCACACACACACACACACAGTACGTTAGCGTCAACAGCCACCCTCGCTCCTCAGGCGGAAACCAACACGTGCAACGCACCCACTCTCGCCGCCGGTTGCTCTCTGCCCACGCGTCGAACTCGTGGTGCACCGTCATCTGGAAGCCGTGGATGCGGCAGCGCTTGCCGTGCTTCGTGGCGAAGTCCAGCGTCCCCAGTTCACGCTCTAGCACGCCCGCGACCTGCGAACCCAAACGGAATGAACGCCATCGTGAGTATCTTTCTGTCCCTCACACCCTGCACCAGTAGCACCAAACGAAAGGCACACGCACGCCAGCTTCCTCCTCCGCTTCGCGTAGCGCGCACTCGGCGAGCGTCTCGTCACTCTCCCAGCCGCCCTTGGGCAGGATCCACACGTTTGGGTGCTTGGAGCTCGAAATGAGCAGCACGCGTGCCTCGCTGTCAGCGTCCTCCGCCGCCTCGCGCAGCGCCACCACACACGCCAGCAGCCGCGCACCGCCAGCGTCGTAGCGCTGCAGCTCCCGCCCCACGCGCGCGTGCAGCAAGCGGCTCGCAGAGCTCAGCGCGTCCGTCGGCGACATGCTGCTGCTGATGCGACTCATCTGTGACGTGTTCTCTTGGAATGAAGGGTTTGTGGCTGCTGTGACGTTTCGGACGTCACTCCCTTCTTTTTTTCACGCATCATTCTAATGCAGATCACCAAGGTGGACCGACAACACAAACAAAGTGTACTTACTGGTACAAAGACTACTTACTGGCTGGGACGGCGAGGAGCAGTGAGAGGACGGTCTCGCAGCCCAGCGGCTGCGACAACGATGGCCGAGGGGCTCGAGACTCTGTCATTAGCGAACTCGACAGTCGCTCAGCTGCTGCTGCTGCTGCTCGTCCTGTCGCCGCGAGAAGGCGCACCGGCTTCGAGGTCCTCGTCGCCTTCGGTCCGCGGATGTGCTCGCGCCGCCACGTCGCTCAGCCGCAGGCCAGCGATCGCAGCGCCGTCTCTGTCGCCAGTATCAGCGCTGGTCTGCGTACTGTCGCTGCAGCTGCTTGTGGCGTCGGGGCGGAACGACGACGGCCGCGTCGTGTCCAGCGCGTCTTCCGCGTCGTCCTCGGAGAAGAACCGGCGCTTCATCACGCGCGCGGGGGGCCCCGCGGCGGCGGGCTTGGCGTCGCCCGCTGCGGCCGCCGCGTCGGCCAGGTCGCTGCTCGCAGCGCTGTCGTTCGAGGCTCGTCGACGGCGGCCCTCGCCGGCCTCCACGTCGGCCTCGTCGCCACTCTCGTCCTCGTCGTCGATCACAAACTTGGGCACGTGGTGGTTGTTGACGGCCACGGGCGTCGGGCTGCTGCTCTCGGACGCCGACGAGTTCGTGATCGCGCCGTCGTCGCCAAAGACCACGACGCTCTTGTTGCGGCCCCGCACGCGGCCGGTGGACTCGCCCCGCTGGAGCATGTAGTCCTGGTACGACGGCATGAAGTTGTGGTACGTGTCGGCGATGAGGTCCGAGAGGCTGAGCACCTCCTTCATGTTCTTGAGCACCTCCGAGTCCGGGAGGCGGTCGAGGTTCTTCTTGAACTGGCTCGGGTTGAACGCGAGGAAGTGCAGGAGCGCGAACGGGACCATCTCGACGCACAGGATCAGGTCCTTCCACGCGAAGCTCTGCTCGTTCGTGATCCCGGGCACAAAGTCGATGAGCCCGCTCTGCCAGAACGTCAGGAACACGACGCTCTTGACCGCGAAGAACTTGAGCACCGGGTTGAACGTCGCGAGAATGTGCTTGGTCGCGAGGTAGAAGAGCCAGAGCCCGTAGAGCGCGAGCGAGTACGACACGTTGTAGACGACCGTCAGGATGAGCTGGTACGCGAGCGTGTGGTACTGCCCGCACGCGAGCATGAGCAGCGAGAGCAGCGCGAAGAACGGCTTGATGAGCACGAACTGGATCGTCGCGCGCTTGCACGAGCGCAGCAGGCGCCCGTCGCGCCCGATCGGATGCAGGCACCGGCTGAGCGGCCATGCGTGCGTGATCTCGGCCTCGCCCTGCATCTTGAGCACGCACACGGACTCGCCGCCGGCGAACGAGAGCACGAGCGCGAGGAAGCTGTAGACCACGAACGCCTCGTAGCAGTCGCGGAACGTGTCAAAGTACAGCGCCTGGTTCACGAACACAAGCGAGAGGAGCGAGCCGAGCGCGTACACGGGCACGATCGCGAGGATGCGCACGATGTAGCGCTGCAGCTGCGGGCGCGAGTAGTGCTGCAGGTGCTGGTAGATGTTGTACACGCTGAAGGCCGAGGCCGCGAGGCAGCAGCCGGCGGCGAGCAGCAGGCTCTCGGCGCGGTGCGTCTCGACCCACGCGAGCGGGAGCCCGACAAGGTGCGCGTTGCCCGTGACGTTGCCCTGGAGCACGCTCGTCTCGTTCATTACGGGGATCGCGCGGCTCATGGCGGCGCGGGCGCTCGTCCCCCGTGTGGGTGGGGTGGGTGGTGAGGCGGAGAGCGGTCGCTGTCGGCTGGCTGCGTCGGAGGGCGAGTGGGAGACTGCTCTGAAGACTTGTCGTCTCTTCCCTCCTTTTTGTGTGCAGGTTTCGCATAGAGAAGCGAAGAGGATGCACTAAGTACGAGTATTACGCGACTGTGGTTGGTGAGAACAAGGGTGGAGAATGAAGGTGATTGGACGAAAGTCGGCAGGGCGAAAAAAATCTCAACATTGCATGGAGTCGGTCGGACTATTGGATGGCAACCTGACTGATGAAGCTGCTGGTGATGCTGCTCGCACTTGAGAAAGCGTCTCGGGGAGCTACGTACTGAAGCTCCTGAAGGCCGAGCAGAACGAGCGCGGTCGTCACGACACGACGTGCAAATGGGGGCGCTGAGGGGATTTTTTTTGTGTGTGTTTGAAAGTCAGAGGATCAACGAGACGAACGCACCCCAAGCAAGATGATATGCGGATACAGTAGCAGGACAATAGTGTGTCCTGTGACAGCACTGCGCAACCGCAGTCGAACTCGAGCAGGAGCAGGAGCATCAGCATGTCTGTGTGCGCGCTTCGAGCTTCTCGAAGTCTTGGACGTGCAATTAGCATTTCTTCGGACTGACGCGCAGGTACAGATTTGCATTCTGCAAGTCACTGTTTGGTCGCCCAAGTCACTGTTTTCGACTTTCTCAACCCTCTGTCCTTCGAGATCAGCACAGGATCACGATGGCGGACGACGTGGTCGCCGAGTACGAGCGCCTCACAGACGAGCAGCGCGCGCTGGAGCAGGAGATCGCCGCCATAGCAGAAGAGCTCACGAGCGGCGCAAACCCCGCGGGGCTCAGCGGCGCGCTGGTGGACGCCGACGGCTTCCCGCGCGGCGACGTGGATGTCTACCGCGTGCGCCACCAGCGCCACGCATTCGCAGTCAAGCAGAACGACCACCGCGCCGTCATGCGCCGCATCGAGGAGCTTCTTCCGCAGTGCGTCCCTGCGCATTTCTTGTTTTGAGATGTTTTGAGCTCGCTGTAGTGACGTTACGGGCGTGTGCGCGTGCGTGCGCAGAGTGTTCGCGGCGAAGGCGGCAGCGAAGAGAGCGGAGCAGGGGACCCAGCGTGATGACGCGTCCGCTACTGGCGCTGGCAAGAGCGCGCAGACATCTCGAGTTGCCGCGCCGGCAGCGACGGCACAAGCGAGTGCTGCAACTGCTGCGACTGTGACGGAGATTGGTGCGTGGTGACCGATTGCGCTGGCTGATGCGTGACACCGGGACAGGCGCTCACACAGTGCTGTTGTCTGCAGATGCGGCTGAGAGAGCCAAGACACCGTTCGCTGTCGTCCAGAGCGTGCAGGCTGGTGCGCACAGCCATCAGCACGCGCAGCGCTTGTGGCTCTCTCTTCCGTGTACTAACAAAGATCTCTGCGGCTGCGCAGACTCCCCGGCCGCTTGGGCAGGTCTCCACGCGGCGGACCAGGTGCTGGCGTTCGGCACAGCGGACGCAGGGAACCACCGCAACTTGGAGGCGGTCAAGGAGATCGTGATGCGCAATATCGGCAGCCCGATCAGGGTGGTCGTGCGCCGCGGAGCCGGTAGCGCGGATGCGCCGTGGACGTTCCGCGAGCTCCTGCTGACGCCGCAGCAGTGGCTCGGCGCAGGTGTGCTCGGCTGCTTGCTCATGCCGATCCAGGACAGTGTGTAGTTACCAGTAGTGATTCGCCACCGCATGCAGACAATGATGACGCAAACAACTCCAGTGTTTGTCTGTTCTCGTCACACTCGCTCACGCAGCGCGGAGCAGGCATTGCATTTCCAACGTTAGAAGAGCGCGAGGGCTCTCCCATAGCGAGAATAGGAAGCGCAGCGCCACGCCGACCGCAGCCCAGGAGCGAGCGCAGGAGCCAAGTCGCTGTTTCGTAGCACGAATCCCATGATCTGGACGACGCCGGAGCAGAGCCGCGTCGACAGAGCGGATAAGCCGGGCGCCTAGAGACGGCGACCACGGCGACCACCCTTTCGGCGGGTGCTGTCCGTCGGGATCGGGGTGCAGTCCTCTGCAAGACACAGACACAGAGAGCCACGCGTTAGTATCCCCGAACATGTTGCAGACACACGCAGCACACGACGGCAGGAGCAGCAGAAGCAGCGTGGGGAGGACTCACCGATACGTCCGATCTTCAGGCCATTACGAGCAAGAGCGCGAAGGGCAGACTGCGCGCCGGGGCCCGGGGTCTTCGTCCGGTTGCCACCAGTGGCGCGCACCTTGATGTGCAGAGCAGTGATGCCGACCTCCTTGCACTTGGCCGCCACGTCCTGCGCGGCAAGCATCGCGGCGTACGGAGACGCTTCGTCGCGGTCGGCCTTCACCTTCATGCCGCCCGTCACGCGGACGATCGTCTCGCGGCCCGACAGGTCGGTCACGTGCACGAACGTGTCGTTGAACGAGGCGAAGATGTGCGCAACGCCGAACACCTGCTCGCCTTCCTTCAGCGAAGGACCGACGCGGGTCACTTCCTCTACTTCCTTCTTCACAATTTTCTTCGACTAGCGGGACCACGCAGCGCAGCACAAGCCGACAGTCGTCAGCGCCTCAAACACACACACACACACACCACACGGTGCGGCGCAGGCTCCACGACAACCTCCACGAAGACGCACCATGATGGATTCGGACTTGAACAGTGAATGCCGCCCAAGGAAACAGCAAAGTGCCGCCAAAACCTGGCACGATTTTCGTTGGCTGCGGACGCTCCTCGGAATTACAAGGGAGAAACAGTACTTTAATTCGATAAAATTACGATAACAAGTGGCATATGAAGACTTTTTCGCGTAACTAGCACAGCATGTTTTTTATATGACGCAACAGATCATCTATTTACTGAAAAAAGTCAATATAGACAAATAAAGAGCATAAATTACATCTATGGCTATTGACGGAGTGCGTCCTTTTGAGATCCACAAACTCCATAACGCAATGCGGCACCTGAGCTCCACCGACCTCCTGTCGTCGCAAGAGGAACACTTTGACGACCCCGACCGTCTCTCGTCCACGTACGTGAGCTTCCGGAGCATTTCCAGCCCTCGCGCCGCTGCCGCTTCCCCGTTCGTTGATTTCGCCGATTCCAAAGAGCTCGTGACGCGGGAGCTCGGAATCCTCAGCCGCGTCGTCGCAGGCATCGCTCTCATATTGGTACTCGGAGAACTCGCACTGGCGGTCGAGCTGCACTCCCACAACGTCGTCTGCTTCTCATCGGAGCCTGCTCTCAGGGACCTCAAAGGCGTCGACCAACAGTTTGTTCCTTGGCACTGCGAACCGATTCGGACCGACACGAGATCGAGTGCAGGTGCAGGAGCCCCAGACGCCGTAGTATCGGAGGTGTCATTCCAAGACATTGCTTCGTCGCTCGGCACCAGCAAGAACAGCAGCAGCTCGAGCGCCGCGTCGCCGCGGGTGATTGCGAGATTCACGGGCGGGTGGCCAATCGAGAACTCGGTGGTGCACGTGGTAGCGGCGACGCTCTTCGTGCTGCTGCTGCTCTTCGTCCTCGTCTCGCCGGCTCTGAAGCTCCCGGCACTCGTGTGGTTGCTCGTGTGTCTGGTGCTTGTGGCGGTGATCGTGATCGGTGGGTGGGAGAGTTTGCTTGTGTTGGGGGTGTGTGAGTGGATTCTCCAGCGCTCGGTGGGGTGTGTCGCTATGCACTGACGCGGGTTCTGAGGCCTCTTCTTTCGACTGCGAGTGCAGACTTCGTCACACTGCAGCTGTGGAAGCGAGACGCGTGTAAGGTTCTCGAGGACGAGCTGCTTGCGTTCTCGCGCACCAGAGTTGCTTCAAAAGCGCTCGGACCGTCGCTCAACCACACCTCTCGCGTCGCACGGTGCTCGCTCCAGCGATACGAAGGACTGCTTGTCTTCCACAGCGCTCTCGCAGGTTCGCTCGGACTCTTGTTCGCACTTCGGAGACTCAGCCACCAAGCGCACGAGTGCGTTCAAGCCGTGGAACTGCTTGAGCACGACGTGTTGTCCGTAGCAGGCGATCGATGGTACGCAGCGTTACCACAGCGCTGTGCAAGAAGGGCGTCGTCTCCGGAAGCCCATCAGCCGCGCCAGCGAGAGCTCGTGCGAGAAGACTTTGCGCCACAGTCGTCCTTCCGGAGGCTGTGAGTCTGTCGTCCAATGAATCCAACCAGCACGATACGACACCACTGTTGCAACGTTACAGAGACTACATACGCACTCACAGCCATCCACTGTCTGGCGACGGCACCAGTCCGCCTCGGATCGCCGGCGGCGGGGGCAGCGCCGTCCCGAGGTCCACGACCACCTCGTCGCAGTGCTCCGCGATTATGCGCGCGACGAGCATGTTCCCGTGCAGGTTCGTCGCCGCGACGACCCGCGAGAGCAGTACGTCGCAGGCCACGAGCAGCGGGAGCGTCGGCGGACTTGCTGCTCCGGCGCCGGCGCCGGCGTCCGAGAACGCCAGCACCGCGCGCCACGCTGTCATGAGCAGCACCAGGTTGCCGCCGCCGCTCGTCCCGTCCAGCACGCTCGCGACCGGGTGCGGCGCGAAGAAGCAGCTTATGACCGCGAGGACGCCGACGAGCACGCAGAGCCGCGTCGTCAGCTCCACGTCGACACCCGCGGGCGCGCTCGTCTGCAGCAGCCACAGCACCGCGACGGGGACGTACAGCGCGTGCGCGCTGCGGTGCAGCACGCTCAGCACCCCGACGCTCACTTGCGCCATCGACTTGGTCACCTCGTTGCCGCGCTCGTAGCACTGCTGCACCGTCGGCAGGCTCAGCACGACGCTGCCAGTGCCGACGCACATGACGTAGGCCGGCAGGAACGTGAGGCCCCAGGACCTGAACGCGTTCACGCCAAAGCCGAACTTGAGGAGCGCCGGCGAGACGATGAACGCGTGTATGGCGCACGCGAGCGCGACGCTGAGCACGAGCGGCACCATCGGGCTCACGACCGTCAGGAGCTCCTCGCGGTGCAGCACGATGCTGCCCGCGAGCAGCGACAGCACGCTGAGCGGCGCGAGCGCCTCGAGCGCTTCGGCGAGCCACTCGAGCGCGAGCTGGAGCTCGACAAAGACGCCGAGGAGGTAGAACGGCTTGACTGCCGGGCCCCGGGGCAGCTGGATGCGGCTCCCGACGACCGGGTCCTGCTTCGCCGCGATCCCGCGCTCCCACGCGCGCTTGCCGCACACGAGCCCCAGCAGCAGCGCGAGCACGACTGCGCTCACCGGCGTCGAGTGCACGAGCGCGTCCACGGCGTTGCGCGGTACGAGCGCGGTGACCGCGTCGTGCGCCGCCTGGTCCAGGCTCGCGCCGCGCGGGTAGTACGCCTGCCCGCGCGCGCTGCTCGTTGTCGCGAGCACGCTGTTCACGTCGCGCAGCACGAAGATCGCCGCGCTGCTGTTGCTGCCGCTCTCGCTGACGCCGTCGGCCACGGGCAGCGGGATCGTCTTGTTTGAGCACCGGAACGACTTGCCGTCGCTCCCTGCCTGCAGGTACGAGCTGTCGAACTCGCACTTGAGCGCCACGGTGCCGTTCCGCCGCTCGGCCGCCCCGAGTCGGCTGCGCAGCGCGGCGGCCGCGGCGCTGGTCGCGCCCGAGCCTCCGGTAGCGGCCCTGAACACTCCGAGCGCGTCGACGATGGCCATCATGCCGACGCCCTCGACAGCGGCGATGACCGAGACGCCGAGCATGTACCCGACCGACCGGAAGCTCAGCGCGAGCTGCGCCTTGCGGTGCATCGCGAGGTCGGCGACTCCGTTCAGGACGTGGCAGAAGAGCAGCGGCAGCGCCACGCAGTTCCACACGCGCAGGAAGAGCTTGCCCGGGAGTAGGATCCACTGCGCCGCGGCCGCGACCGACAGCGCGCCGTTCACGCGCTGTCGCTGCAGCTGCTCCGCCCGCGAGAGCGTCAGCGCCGGCCCGAGCGCGTCGATGTGGATGAGGATGAGCCCGAGGAGGACGCCCGCGACCGCGCCCGCGGCGGTGAGTAGCGCGCGCAGTCGCTTTGTCCGCAGCGCCTGCTCCGAGCTGCGCTGTCGCCCGAGCACGAGCTTCGTCGCGGCCACGTCGTCCGTGTCGCCCACGCCGCCGCCGCGGCCAAAGCGCGCGTAGAAGTTGTTGTCGTCGAACGCGCGCGCCAGCTTGGGCGGCGACGAGCAGACCGACTTGGGCGACGTCGTCTCGTTCGCATTGCCGCCGCCGCCGCCGAAGAGCCGCGCGCCCGTGCGCCGCAGCGTGTGGCGCACCGACGACGAGAAGCGCTGCAAGTGGCTCGCGACGGCCTCGGACAGCGTCGGGCGCGGGATCCCGGCCTCGTGCCAGATCGACTCCTTCATGCTCATGCCGTCGCTGTCGTCGGAGCGCATGTCGAACTGGTGCAGCTGCTCCTGCGCGCCCCATTTGAAGCCCGACGCCACGCCCGCGCCGCTCATCGCGAACGGCGCCTTGGCGCTCGACGCCGCCGCGAACGACGACGTGAACGGGGACGCCGGCGTGAGCGACGAACCGCCCATCGACAGCGACGGCAGCGTCGGCGTTCTCGCGTTCCCAGACGCCGACGCGGCGGCGTGGGCGTTCGGGCTGAGCATGAAGCGCGGCGGCATCAGGATCATGTTGGGCGAGTTCTCGGTCGCGCTCTGCGCGTCGGACGAGATCGACCGCGCCAAGGGGCCTCGATGCGCGCTCCCCCCAGCGTCGCCCGCGTCGTTCGCCGCCGACTGCTGGCGCGCCCGAGTCGCCTGCAGGCTCTCGAGCTTCTCAGTCAACGCTCGGTTCTCGGCCGAGTCGATGGACGAGCCGCTCGCGCCGCTGGACGACGACGACGACGACGACTGGAACGTGAGCCGGGACTGGCGGCCCAGGGCCGGGGCGTCCGGCACTTCGAGCAGATCCTCCTTGATCTGGAGGCGGGTGCTCGCGCGGCTCACAGCGCGGGACCTACTGGCGAACTCCGTCAGCCCCTGCAACGCAGCGACGCCGTCAGCCCCGGGGCCCAGGCTCTTCAGGTCGATCAGCTTCTTCGTGGCGGCGCTCTTGCTGCGGCCGCGCGCCGCGTCGGTGCTCCCGACCGGCGGCCCCGCCCTCTCCTCGCGCTCTTCGTGGAGCGTGAACTCGACCGTGGTCCTCGCCCGCGTCTGTCGCGTGCCCCCCTGCGCCGCGCTCAGGTCCTCGTCGTCCATCGTGAGCTTGCGCGTGCGGCGGAAAAAGTCCTCGACCTTGCGCTCCGACGCGCGCTGCACGCTGTCGCTCCGCGCGCGCACGAGCGACACGGGCGTCGTCATCAGCACGAACGACGACTGGTCGGACGGCTTACTGTCAGCCTTCGCGACAGTGTTCCTCTTCTCGTGCGAGGCCCGCGCGCCGTCGCGACTCCGGCCCGAGCTCCGGTATACGCCGGTGAAGTCGAGATTCTCGTCCGTCGGCCGCTCGCCCCCGACGCTGTTCTCGCGCGCGTTGTCGGTCGCCGCAAGCGCCTCCGCGGTCAGTGGAGGCGACACCTCGTCGGGCCGGTTCCCCGCGCCAATGCCAGCCGTAGGTCCGTCGCTCGGCGCCGACAATCTCCTGTCCAAGTGCCGCGCTGCGATCTCGCTGGCGTTGCTCGACGAGAACGAGTCGTCCACGTTCGGGGCGACGCCCGGCGCGCGCGAGAAGAAGGACGCGGCCGTCGCGTTCGCCTGCGCGTTCGGGCTGCTGAGCCGGTAGAGGAGGCTGGCGCCAAGCGCGTCCGACGCAGACGCAGTCGACGCCTTGGACGGACGAACCGCGGAGTCCCCGAGTGTCGTTGTGCCCGAGCTGCGCCGCCTGAGCGGGCTGCCGTCTGCAGGGTCCGCCGCCTGCAACGGCGTTGCCGCGCGCTTGAGTTCAGCGAGAGCGCTTGGTGTTGAGCTTGCGCTGGGTGAGCTGCTGAGCATGGAGACTGCCGGTTGGCTTGGTGAACCGACACCTTTGACGGCGACACGGAGCAGCGGGAGCTGCTCGCTGCTGTCGGGCGAGGCCGCGATCGTCTCGCTGCCGTGAGCTGGACTCTGCCACTCGACAGCATGCGCCTCAGCGCGGCTCGCGGAAAGCGGGAAGCTTCTCCGACCGAAGCTGCTCGACTCGAGGCTCTTGCCGGGTCCGTGGTCGTCTCCGAGCATGACGACGTCGCTGAGCGCCGGGGAGCTGGCCAGCAGCGGGTACGACGTGCTGTCGGCTTCCAAGCCAACGCTGCCGACAAAGAAGCTCTGGTGGTTGCTCCCGAACGACGTAGGCGACCCTGTCGAGATCCGGTACCCGAGGTCTGAGGCGTCGTGTCCGTACTCTTGAGCGGCCGCTTCGCTGTTGCGGTGGTCTTGCGGGAACGACTGACTGGCGACGCCAACGGCGCTGAAGCGATCGCTTTCGGCGCTCGCTCGTCCGCCGTCTGCACTGGCCTCCCCTTCGCGGCTGTGGGCGTCCTCCTTCTCATGTTGGCTCGCAATGGAACGGATGACTGGCGTCGCGATCACGAACGAGGTGTCAGGACTGGGGACGACGCCGCTGTCGGCCGCCGGGCTGTTGGCGCTGGTGCTCCCCGCTCGCAGCGTGCTCGGTCGGGCTCCTGCGAAGCTGTCGTCCAGAGAATCGTGGTCCAAGTTGCTCGGCCGCGCACTCGCGAAGCTGTCGTCAAGCGTTTCGCTGTATACCGCGTCCAAGTTGCTTGGTCTGTCGCTCGCGAAGCTATCGATGAAGCTGTTGCTGTAACCAGCGTCGAGGTTGCTCGGCCTGTCGCCAGTGAAGCTGTCGCCAAAGCTGTTACTGTAACCAGCGTCCAGGTTGCTCGGTCTGTCGCCAGTGAAGCTGTCGTCAATAGTTTCGCTGTATAGTGCATCCAAGTTGCTCGGCCTGTCGCCAGTGAAGCTATCGATGAAGCTGTTGCTGTAACCAGTGTTGAGGTTGCTCGGCCTGTCGCCAGTGAAGCTGTCGTCGAAGTTGTTGCTATAGCCAGCGTCGAGATTGCTCGGTCTGTCGCCAGTGAAGCTGTCGTCGAAGCTGTTGTTGTAACCAGCGTTCAGGTTACTCGGTCTGCCGCCAATGAAGCTGTCGCCAACCTCTGGCGGGCTGTTGAGCACGAACGACGTGTCGCTGAAGTCCCCGCTACCGGATCCGGCGACGGCGCTCGAGCTGAACAACCGGCACGACGAGTCCAATCCGTCGACACTCGGTCGCGCGTCACTGGAGCTCTCGCTGAGTCCCGCCAGCGGCTGTGACGTGGGCTTGGGAGCGCTGTCGTCGTCGTCTTCATCGCTGTTAAGCGGGGCCGCTCTCGACATCCGTGCCACCCATGTGGCTGTTGTCGTTGTCGTCGCAGCGGCGGGCGAAACTGCCGCTGCCACGGGTGGTGCGTCCATGCGGAAGCTGTTGTCGGCGCCAGCGACGCTCGCGTTCGGGCTGTCGAGTCGGAACGTCGAGCCGATGTACTCCATGTCGTCCGCCTGCCCCTGCATGCGCTCGATGGCGGCGCCGTCGTCGTTCTCGTCGTCGCTGTCGCTGTCCGAGAGGAACTCGTCGAAGGTCGCGGTCACCCGGCCAGCGGACGTCGAGCGGTTGAGCGTCGGGCGTCCGGCCGACGTCACGCGGAGCAGCGCCGTCCGCGCTGGCGGCGGCGGGATCGCGTTCGCGCTCCGCGTGGCCTCCTCGTGGTCGTAGAACGGGTCATCGTCGTCGTGCACGAAGCCCATCGCCGCTTGTAGTTCGCGAGTGAGCGCTTCACGCGAAGCAGAACCGGAGCCTGTAGGAAGAGCTCCAGCATGGCAGGGTAAAGGTGATGTGCATCGAAGAGCCAGACCGAAAAGACACTTTTTATACAAAATTTAATTTTTATAAATGATTCTGTTTTATATATGAATAAAATAAATTTTTATGAATGATTTTGTTTTTTATCAGAGGAAGAGGCAGGTGATTCGTCAGCATCAAATTCATTTTTTATAAGAGCACACCTCTGCTCTTATACGAAGAGAAGCTCTGAAGATGCTGACACACCATGCTCGTGGTGACCTCACGCGCTCGTGATGTCCTCACGCGCAACCAAAACATGAGCGTGCTTCAATGCAGGCAGCACTCGCTTTGCATGCACCATGCTTCCGTCGTGTGATATTACAGTACATGCAATTTGAAAACCACGCTGCCATCCTCCACCAGCGCCAAGCGCGAGATGCTCGGTGATCCAAGCAATTTGTTAGTTGGTGGGCGTTCGCAGGGCGTCTTGAAACTCGAGTGCATACGCACCAACGTCCTGGTCAGCTATTTTCTTGCTTTGCGTAAACCCAGCCTTCCTGTGCAGCTCCTCGTCTTGCTTTGCCTTACCCCATATGAATTGGCCGCTCGTCGCGACTTGCGCAGCTGATCTCAGGTTCCTGGGCGCGGTGTCGCTGATGAAGCGGTGCTGTCTCCCATGTCGGGTCGACGAACCGCCCGCCAGTCGACGAGCAGCTCCCAAGTCGCTACGAGCATGAAAGTGGTCGCTCCACACCAACACCCGTGGCTCTCTCACACACACACTACTGTAGTCGGCATCCATCATCAAACGCCGACTTCACAGCTTGTGAAGGCATTCACAAACACACACAGACACACATGTACACTATCGACTCGTGTCGGTGTCCATCAGATATATAACAATGTCGTCGCCAGCGGGTTGGAGCCCTCGGTCGAAAGATGGTGTTTTTTATCCTCTTCACGCGGACACACACGCTGCTCGCTCATGGCATGCAGCAATACAGACGCCAACACATACAGACATGCACCTACACACACAACACACGGACACATGCGCACAACAACACTTGGTGGCACTTGGGCTTCTTCTCCTTGGAGCTGCTTTCAGCTTTTTGAAATGATCAAGGCTCGAAAACGAGGGCGAATAAATTGACTGGCGGTGGCGACCGAAGGCTTAATTATGCTTTTTACGCGTAATTAATCTTTTTACACAAATTGACGGCATCCAGAAGGAGCTCGTCACCTCGCTCGCCGTGCACGACGCCAAGGTCTACCTCTCGGCCGAGAACATCACGGCGGCCACCATGTCTCCTTGACGCCCAACCCCACGAGCGACTACGACGTCATCAAGACTCCGAACGAAGCAAACAACCAGCGACGTTTCGGTCCGTCTCCGTGGACCACCAAGCTCGGATATCTCGGCAACGTCGCGCAGGCACTCATCGTACTCTCCATCATGGTATACGTGTACGGCCAGATCGCGTACTTCGCGCCGCAATACAGCTTTGTGATCAAGACGTTCGGGTCCTGGTGGGGAGCGCCGCGCGTGTCGTCGAGGAAAGCACTGAAGGGCCACACGGAGATGAACCGCCCGACGTTCTTCTTCTTCTTCGGGATCCTGCCGCTCTTTGTCTCGCCCTTCCTGCTTGAGTTCCTCGCCACTACAACGTCCGCCAGATCTCGTCGCGCTACTTGATGAAGTTCGCGACTCGTGACGCGCCGCAAGCAAGACTGCCACAAGGCAGAGGTCACTGGTCGGTGACCTCAACTTGCCAAGCGCGACTGGATCACACGTGGCGCGATCGCGGGACAGTATGCCGTCGGGAGCGCGTAAAGCGTGTTCATCTCGGTGGCGACAACCAGTACTACTGTAGTACTTCGTACACTCTATTAGAGCTACAGGAGGCGAACAAGCACGGTGCGTGAGTGTGGCACAAGATCCAGAGCCTGCGCGTCCGGATCGAAAACCAGGGGAGCTGTCGACCAAAGTCGTGGAGATGCGATGCCAAAAGAGCGCGTGCACCTGAATGAGCAGCGCAAGCTCGCGGTGCAGAGCAGCGGCAGAATGAGATCCAGGCCAACAGGGTCTACACGAGCTGGTGGTTGGTGCTGTGCCCTTCACCGTGAAGATGCGATGAGATCAGGACTCTTGTATTGCATGTGCGAGGCGGGAGTGGATCATGAAGAATACAGTACGTAGCTGGCGATCGTAGACACTTGGAGTGGAAACGGCTTGTTGAACTCGGCCGGGCTTGCGGCCATGATGCACAGGCGCCACGCAACCAGGTGGATCCAGGTGGATCCAGTTAATCAAGTCAAAGCCAATGTACGTACAGGTTCAAGACCGGCCATCGAGGGTGGCGTAGTGATGGTAGATCCTGAGCGAGTGTTGAGAGGACGAAGGAGCGAATGTGAGGTTTGTGACCACGAGCAGCACGCCGTAGATGAGGAACAAGACCGCCTGGGACAGGATGGTCCATGGGCCACGTTCCCACATACTAAGTACTCCATCTTACATGCAGTGCCTCTTGGTCTCGTGTACTTCAGTCCTCTCTGACGTCTCTGGTGCTGTGCCGTTCACGCGCACCGACAGTGACCCTCTGGTATGGGACGTCTCAAGAGCTGCTGACGCTACACGGATGCGAGTTCGCTGATGATGAAGCCAACACAGTGTTTGCTCTCTTTTACTGTTAAGTCTAAGCAGGCTCCTCTCAAATGTGAGCTTCTCGCGACGCTGGTCGTCTTGCTGCGCGCTCGCAGCGCTCACTGTGCCCTATTTGCTTTCTGCAGGGCGATGACGACTGCGCACGCACAGATGATGGCTGCGCCGATGATGCTCCAGTGGTTAATGCGCTCGCGAATGAGGAGCGCGTCCCAGACGAAGACGCACACGACGTCGAGGTACCGCATGACAGACGCGACCCCGGCGTTCTCGAGCTGGAACCCTTTCGTGAGCAGCATTTGCCCAAAGAACGTGAACACGCCGCTGCCGACGACGTTGCTCCAGAGCGCGAGCGAGTCTGGAACAACGAAGCGCTGACGGATGCAACAGCAGCGTCACGTCACATGTCGGTACACAACGAGACGCGAGAAGTTTCAAGTGTCAGCAGCGACAGCGACAGCTGCAGCGCAACACGCTGCACAGCCGTACCTGCTCGACCACTGCGATGTAGATCAGCGACATGATCGTGCTGAAGAGCATGAAGTAGTGTAGGATGACCGAGACCCCGAGGTGCCTGAGCTTCCGCACCAAGACGTAGACAAGCGCCTGGCCGACTGCGCCGAGCAGCCCCGCACCCACGGCGAGAGCCGATCCGTCCGTACTAGCTGTCGCGTGTTCGTTTCCAAAGAGAAACGACGGACGCACGACGCACACGAGACCCACGAACGACGTCAACGCGCACGCCAGACTCAGTGGGTCGATGCGCTCGCGCAGCACGCATGCTCCCTGCGACAACGAACAGTAGAGTCGCACATACGCAGTCAGGTTTAGCTGCTCGCGTGGCAGCCACCCGCGCGCTACAGTACCGACCCGACTGCATACACGCTCGCACCAGGAAGAAGGTCATGACGGGACTCGTGAAGATAATGACACTCGCGTCCGCCAGCACCATCTGCGAGATTGCGTAGAACTCGAGCGCGATGGAGCAGAAGCCCGCAGTCACACGATAGAGCATCACGCGGCGATCGGCTGGTGCCAAACGCACGCTCTGACCCGAGTGCAGGACCACTCCCTACGGCACGAGAGTGAGAAGAAAAAGTAGCAGGATCCACACATGAAGCGTCAGCGCACACCGGGAACTACGCCAACCACAACCACTCGACACACACGCACGTAGTTGAGCGCGCCGGCAGTGAGCGAGCGCCAGAACACCGCCTCCATCGACGACATGGCGAACGTCTCGAGCTTGATAAACGTCGACATAACGCTGAAGCACACCGCGGACGCCGCTACGAGCGCCAAACCGAGCAGCGCGTGCCGCTGCGAGTCCGCCTTCGCTGAGGCCACGGGGAGAGGCAGGAGCGGCGCATTTTCGCTGCGCATTCTCACTCTTGACCTCGGTGGCGCTGCTTTTGCGCTTGGACGCGCGGATTTGGGAGTGAACGAGTCTTCTCTCGAGAAGCTCCACTGGAACACAACACGCCGATGGCTACATTATTCGTTTGCGCATACACCACGACAGCGATTACTGGGTTCTCCTGCACCGGAACATCTTTGTACTGTATGGCCAAGATGCTCGCGTTGGTCGAGCTCCGAGCTCCAAGGCAGCAACGACACATCAGTAGCTTCCCGGTGGGTAAGTGGGGCGCGTCGCCGCCAGTGTGGCTCATGCATGGCGCCATGCTATCGAGGTCTGTCACTCGAGCGAGGGGATCTGTCGGACTCCCGTTTGATTACCAAAGAAAGATCGCAGGATTCCGGCTTCGGTGACCAATGGCGCCACCCATGCACGAGACAACCACCGCGTGCTCGGAGCGCAGCACGGACGACACACAGCACCACCCGCTGGCGCCATCACCCCTATCATCACCGAGCGCAAGGGACTGCGAGCGTCGTGCAGAAGACCACAGCGCCGACAAGGAATCGCCCCGCGTGATCGGCGCCTCGTTGCGCTTTGAGGTGGCGCTCCGCAAAGACGCGTTCGGGCTCGGCATCTACTTCAGTGAGGCAGTTGGCGGCCGCGCCGTCGTGGACCCAACGCTGCCATTCTACAGGCTGCCGGACGGCACGGAGGCGCCGGGCGAGCGCAGCCGCGCCATCGCGCCGGGCGACGTACTCTGCGCCATCGACGGCCGGTCGCTGGAAGCGCTCGCGTTCTCACTGGTGGTGGACGAGCTGCGGCGCCTTTCGACGGGCGCCGTCACGCTCGCGTTTGAACGACCGATGCCTCTGCGCATGGCGGCACTCACACTGCAGCCCGGCGCGCTCTCAGCGCAAGCTGAGCGCTGCGAGCAGCAGCTGGCGGGTCGGAGAGCTGATGAGCGCGGCCTCGACACGGAAGACCGCAGCGCCAGCGACCCGTTCACGGCAGAGCACGCTGAGAGCGGAGCGCCGAGCGCCAAGCAGCAGCGATGGAGCGTGTTCCATCGCTGGAGCGCTGCCGTCGCAGGCGCGGGCAGTGCGACGGATGCCGCCGGCGTCGCGGCGCTCGAGCAGCTGCTGGCGGACGCGGAGGAGAAGGTTGAGGCCGCGGCCGCGGCGCTCGAGCGCGAGAAGAAGTGCCGCTTTCTGGCCGAGAAGAAGAACATCTTGTACCGCAACGAGCTGCTCCGACTGAGCGGCGAGAGCTCGTCGTTGCGCTTCGAACTCTCGCGCCAGCAGCGTGTAGACAGCCAGCGCGAGGAGTTCTGCGTCGGGAAGCTGCACCTGGCGATCTAGAAGGACAGTTCAGCGGCTCGCTCTGTGCTGCAGTCACAGGTGGGGGGGGGGGAAGGACTTCCTAGGACGACCGACACAGGCGCTAAACAGTCGATCGATTGTTCAGAACATGCAGGGAATGCAGGAGGGCAAGCCGAAGACGCGAAGCACTAGCGAGCAGCAGCGGAGAGTCGATCACTGTCAAAGAGCTGCGGCGACCGTGTTCCCGTTTGTCGCGAGCCAGTCGATCCAGGGCTTGGAGACCGCTTGCAGATCCCCCATCGTCGACGAGAACGCAAAGCGCCACGGCGTGTCCACGCTCTCTCCGGGCGTGAGCTCGCTGGCGCTCGACCAGGAAAAGTGCGGCGCCACGAGGGCGTACAGGTTCTCGAAGACAATGTCGTAGTTTGCCATGCCAGTTGCCTCCACTGTGCGCTTGATCTGAGCCTGGACACCAAGCCCCGGAAGCAGAGCGTCCTCCAGGAAGCCTTTGAGCCCCAGCGTGTCGTCGCTGTCGCCATGAGAGAGCATCGTTCCTCCGTACGTGATCGTCATCTCGGCGCCGATCGGGACGCTGAACGCCGCTGTCGGGTACTGGAACACGAGGTGTGCGTGCGAACCAGAGTCGCCGAGCGCAGACGAAGTGTCCGCGCATGAGCTCGCTGCGGCACACTTGACGATCTCTAGGACCATGGCGGGGTTCGGGACAGTCGGCAGCACGTTCCATACCATGGCGCGAGCGAAGTCGTACTCGAACTGGGCGCCGATCGTTATATCCCCGCCGCGCCGGAGCACTGGGACGACATTCTTCAGGAGCGAGTACCGGCACGCAGCATCGCTGAAGCATGCGTTCAGTGCGCCCGTGCACGCTGGGCACGCGTACGAAGTGGTCGACACCGGTCCAGTCGCGCCGCTCGTAGGCGGCAATGAGAAGTAGTCGATCAGCTTCTGCCAGTCCGGGACGAGGTTCACCGACTCGATCCACATCTTTGTCGGTCTCACGCTCAGCAGCCGTGGCGACGAGAGCGGGTCGCTCGCGGCCGGGAGGACGAACGTCGGGAGCTCGCCGAAGTAGTTCCTGAACTCGACGAGGTACTCGAACTCGTTCGGGTTGTCGTTGTTGTTCGCGATCTGGAACTGCGCGTCTAAGTGCCGGCCCAGCGTCTCGAGGAGCCAGAATTTAAACTCTGGGATGTCTCGGCCGTGCGTGAACGCGTGGTTGCTTCCCATGAAGGTGATCACGAGCGGCGTGCCGTCGAGCAGGATGAAGTGGGTCGCTGCGTGGGTCACTCGCAGGTTTGTCGGCGCGTACGCGGTGACGGGGGGCAACACTGAAATCGTCGGATACCCCAGCTCGCACGACGGACGCGCCAAACAGGCGAGCGCTGACGGCAGCGTGCTCCAGTACGCCGGCGCCGTCGTCGTCCCCGACGACAGGAACAACTTGGTCATCACCGGCGTCAGGTCGAAGGAGTAGAGCGTGTTGGGGTGGACGAACGTAGCGCTGAACTCGGGTGCGGTGCTTGGACTCTGCAATGCCTCACGCAGGTGGGGAACCAGCTCGTCTCGTAAGCTCGCAGAGCACATTGCGTCGTTGACGCACGCCGAAATGGTCGGGAGGCACTCGGCGCACACATCTGTTGTCGATGACGAGCTCATGTCGGTCGCTCCGAACCATTCGAGTAGGTTGTTCCAGCTCGGCTCGGTGTCCACCGGCGAGTGCAGCACTGCGACGGACTCCTGGGACAGCACTTGCGTCGTCGCACTCTGCAGCACAGCAGGAGGTGCGCGCATTGCTTGGTCGATGCGGATGTCGTACCGCGTCTGGGAGCCTTCCGCGGGAGACTTGATCACTTGCACGCGCACGCTGCTCTTGATGACGTCGCTCGCGAGGAACCTCTCTAAGTCCGAGCTCGAGCCTGTGTCCTGGTACTGGAACGTCTCGCCGTTGAACGCAAACTCGATCGTCGCCATTGGCGGCGCCACGATCGCCATTCGCCTACCAACTTCGACGGTTGTCGGCGCACTCATGCTCGTCGCTGTCAGCACCGTGCTGTACCCGACCGCGCATTGGCTCTTGGACAGGCAGTTTAGCACCTCCAAGAACCCATCCACGGCCCACGGCGTCGCTGCCGCACTCGCCCAGGCGTCGAGAGCTCCGCCGAATGCAACATGGTACGGTCCTTCAGCCTGGTCGACCAGCGAGCTGAGCAAGTTGGCAGGCGCCAACGACGTCCGCAGGAACGCTCGAGACCCGCTTGCGCACTTGGTATTCTGGAGACAAAGATCGAGCGCGTCCATGCACACCGAACACACCGCCTTCAGACTGCTCGGGAGTGGTTGAACGACGCTGTTGGTGCCGCTGTTAGCCCCAGTTCCGAGGCTTGCCGTCGTATCCAGCGAGAGCGGGTGTAACCAACCCAAGAGGAGCTGCCACTGCACGACCTGCGGGTGCCCCGCCAGGCTGCCGTCCGTCTCGATGTAGACTCTCGGTGGCGAACGAACGACGCTGTCCATGTCGGCGATACTGGTGCTGGTAGTGAAGATGGACGGCGTTTGGTACAGCGGATCTTTGAACACGATCGTGTACATGCTGACAAGCGGGATGTCGGGCACTGCTTCAATCGTCACGGCGACGTTCGGCGTGAAGATGCCCACCGCCAAGCTCGTCTGCAGGAACGACGCCAGCGCTGCTGGGCTTCCATTCTCATGATACTCGAAGCTCCTGGAGTCCGTAACAATGTTGAACGTGCCGCCTTGTGCGATCTTCACCTTGACGCTGGCGGATCCGAGGCGGAGATACACCGGCGATGACTGTTGACTGATGCCGGTCGCCGGATCCAGCTCGGTTCGAGTCTCGTCAACGTCGCACTTTGGCAAGCGCGTTGCGAGGCACTGCACAAAGCCGGCGAGCGTGCTCGCTCCGGTCGAAGGCACGAGCTGAAGCCGAGTCGCCTTCTCGAAGACCGATGCGATCTCGACTCTGTTGGAAGCGGACTGGGGCATCAACGACACCAAAAGCGGGAAGAAGTACGTGCGCACGCCGAACCGGCAGTCTTCGTCGTTGGCACACGCCGTGTACTGCGGCGAACACTCGTCGCACGATCCTGGCAGGAACGGCGCCTTCGGCTGGTCTTTTGGAGTTGTGGAAAACGAGTCCAAGTCCAAGTCCGCTGGTGGCGGGACGTACGAGAACTTGCTGAGCTTTGCCGGAGTGGCTGCAAGCTCGAGCTTGGCCGGCGTGTACGTCCACGTGACAGCCACGGGAGAGATCACAGCTGTAACGATCGGCACGACACTCATGCTGCCAAACGTGATCTCCACTGTGAAGATCGACGCTGGGGTCGGAAGCGTGTCCGAAACTGCTTTCGTGTCGACAAACACGCGAGCCGTGATCTTGGGCGCCTCGCCGCCGGGGATCGCTTGCTGCACCGCCTGGGCGATCTCCTCGGGCGTGGAGCTGCTCAAGATTACGTCCGTGACGATCCCGGATTGGTACAGAGCCGACAACTCCAAGCGAAACTCAAAGTCCGGCTCGGAGAACGCCACGTGCACCACTGCATCCTCCCCAGTCAGAACCACCATCTTGGCGTCCGAGAGCGTACTCGTCGTATCGCGGATTGGACACTGCGAGTCGACGTAGCACCGGAGTCCGGTCTCAGCTGCAGCGATAGCGAGAGCAACTTGATCGGCACTCAGTGGCGGCGGCGCGGGGGGATCCGACGCTGTCGTGGGGCCCAGTGGCGTCCCCATCAAGCGCAGCCGATTGAAGCACACGTCTCGGACCGGCGCAACGTTGACCGAAGTTGTCTCGGACTCTGGCGACAGCAGCTGCTTGAACGTCGTGTCGCCGATCAGCTGCGCCAGACAGAGCGTGAACACGCCATCACTGAGTTGATCTCTGCACTTCTCGCACTCGCTCGACAGCTTCACTGGGCTCCAGGGCGCCATCCAGCCGAACTTGTCGCGCGAGAAGTCGAGATCCAGCGCGAGCTGGTTCGAGCTCGTCTGCTCCTCGTCTTGGTAGAGGATCGAGGACGTGTAGCTCACTTGAAAGAGCGTCGAGCCCTTGAACTCGAGGACAATGGGCAGCAGCATCGTCGACGCCACGAACGAGTTCACGAGCCGCGCGTTCAGCCGGAGGATCACTTGATCGTTTGGGTCGGCCGAGTAGAACGGGCCGTTGCTCGCCGCGTCGGTGCCGTCGTAGTCTGGCAGCAGCGTGTACAGCTGCTTAAAGCTCATCACAATGTCGATCTCGTCCGTGTCGTCTGAGACTGGGTACAGCATCCACGTCGTTTTTCGGTTGTGCTTGAGTGGCGACGCGGCAATCTCAGCCTCGTTGCCGCTGTAAAAGCGGCTCAGCTCGGCGTCGGTGGCCGCACCGTTCACGAAAGGGACTGGCCCGTGCTCGCTGAACTGGTCCGAGCCCAACTCGCCCTTGCTCTCGAAGCGGTCCATCACGAACGCGTCAAAGTCGGACGCTGCGCCGTAGTTGGACGCGAACGACAAGTAGAGGCAGAAGCGGTGCGGGCATGGCTTGTCCCGCAGAGACGCGTCGTGCGAAGCGCGGAAGCCCGCGTTGGGGTCGAAGACCACCTTGCGGCGCGGTGCGAGCGCGAGCTCGCCCTCGGCGTTGATCTCCGCTGTGACGTGCCGAGTGGCCAGCGGCGAGTCCCAGTTCCAGCCGCCCTGGAACTTCCAGAAGCCCATCCAGCCTGCTGCGCCTTGCGGATCGCTTGTCGTCAAAACCGGGATTGCGGTGCCTGTCGCGCCCGGAGCTTCTGGCGTCGCGGTCTCTGGCGGTGGGGAAGGAGAGTTGTCGGGGCCGACGGCGCTGCCATCGGTGCCACCATTCTCAACTGACGGCGTAGGCGTGTCCCATTCCGTGGGAGGTGACGTTCCCGACGGCGTCGAAAACAAACCTGGCATCGACGTGTTCCACTCTGTTGGAGATCCTGTCGAAGGCGAAGGCTCATTCGGCATCAGCGAGCCAATGGCATTCGGGTCGACCTGGGCGTGCAGACGTCCTGACCCCCAGGTCGTCGCGAGCACAGCGACCAAAACGCCGCCCGTGCGCGAGCGGAAGGCTCGCAACGGAGCCATGCTGCCGTCACCCAGCAGCGAGAGTCCTCTTCGCTTGTGCACTCCAGCCGACAACAATCGGGACTCGTCGCGATCTTGGCGGCGCCGTCAAGATCGCGACGCTTCAGAATTTCACAATTCCAAAACAGTGAAAATACGGTGGTGACAAAATCGAGTGTGCTGTTGATGATTGGCTCCGAATTGAGCGCAATGGGCTCATTTCGTCCACAAGAGGTTGCAACGCGTGACACGCATACGAAGGAAGCAGCGCAGCAAGTGAGAGGAGCGAGCACGTCATGGGCATCAACAGCGCTATGAGAAGCACGTTGCAGCTATTTCTTTTGCTGACTGTAGCAGCCACCAGAGACGTCGCGGCCCAGAGCGGGACCACAAGCGGCAGCGAGAGCATGCGTGTGGGACCGGTGGTGTTGCGGTCGCTGGCGGGGATGAACGAGTCGGTGCGTGTGTCGGCGCCGGAGGTGTTCGCCGTGGCGCTGCGACGC
>SMMQ01002890.1:17453-33814 GCA_008271595.1 [Pythium] brassicae (nom. inval.) | reverse complement strand
TGAGCCTGATTGAGCCTTCCGACCGTCCTGCGCATTCGCATTGCTCGGAAGCAATGAGCGGCGGCTCCTCCGCTGTGAGTTGGGATCCACGCTGGTCACTGCGCGCACCAGACGCGGCCTCCTCTGCCTCCTTCGGCTCGGCCTTGGCGGTGTGGAAGCGGCGCGCACAGGCGCTCTTCGAGGTCGAGGGCGTCTGGGAAGTGGTGACAGAGCACGTGGCGTTCGACGAGGCGTGGCCGCTCGCCAAGCAGCTCGAGTTCATCGCTAAGGATAAGCGCGCGATGCACCTCATCCTCGCCACCGTGCACGACGCGCTCGCGCTGCAGCTGGGCGACTGCGACCGCTCCTGGCTCATGCTGCAGCGCCTCGAGAGCGTGTTCGCAGCGCACCGTGTGGCTGTGCGCGCCGCGCGCCGCGCGTTCGTGGACCTCCGCTTCGACGAGCGCGTAAGCGACCACGCAGACTCCGCCGCCTCCGACAGCGACGCGGACGGAGGCGCCATGCAGCGCTTCGTGGACCGCGTGCGGAGGAAAGCGCACGCGCTCGCCCGACTACGCGGCGGCGCCGCTACGGGCGACGAGGACGAGATGGTGTGCCAGCTGCTGGACGCGCTGCCTGCGTCCTGGGCGCCGTTCGTCGCGGGCGAGTGCGAGGTGGCGGGCGACCTCACGTGGGCGAGCTTGACGGACAAGGTGCTGCTCGAGTACAGCAGACGGCGGGCCGAGAGCTCGCGGCGGCGGGTGCGAGGGGCTGCGGGTCCGGCCAGCACATCGAGCAGCGCAGCGCCGCTGGCAGTGGCACCCGGCAGCAGCGCCGCGGATGCCGACAACGGCTCGCAGCTGGAGCAAGGACAGGACAAAGGCGACGACGACGAAGACGAGCGGGTAGACGACGAAGAAGACGCGGACGGCTCTGCGACTGCGAGCCCGGCGCTGGCTGGCAAGGCCGAGGGCGACGCCTATCCACCGTACGATGGGCTGTCGGACAACGTGGTCGCCAGCAGCGCCATGACCGACTACGCGGATCCGTCCCAGCAGGCGACGCCGCACCTTCCGTACGCCCCGCACACGTACCACCAACAGCAACAGCAGCAGCAGCAGCTCGACCCGTACTACGAGCCCAGCGCCGGCCAGGGCCACGCGCCGCCAGCGTTCGCGCGCACCCGACGAGACCGCGACGCGCCGTTCCCGCCGCGCAGCATGCCGTACAGTCGGCCCCCGGCCGCGAGCGCGCAGCACAAGATCTGCTACTACTGCGCGCTGCCGGGGCACACGGCGCACCTGTGTCCGCTCAAGCGCCTGCACCAGGAAGAGCGCAAGAAGAGCCAGCCGCACCGCGGACCACACCCGCACCAGCAACAGTACTAACACCGGCGGGCGGTTCGATTCGACGGTGTAGAATCGCGTTACGGGATCCTCGCTCTTCTCCCCTCCCCCCTCCCCCCTGCGCTGTCTGTCGGCCGCCGTCGCCCCTCAGTCCAGCGCGTAGTTCGGGTGCACCGTTAAATATCGCTCCTGCTTGCTGGCTTCGAGCTGCTCGGGCG
Source organism: [Pythium] brassicae (nom. inval.) (assembly GCA_008271595.1). Classification (NCBI taxonomy): domain Eukaryota; phylum Oomycota; class Peronosporomycetes; order Pythiales; family Pythiaceae; genus Globisporangium; species [Pythium] brassicae (nom. inval.). The sequence goes on along the minus strand of SMMQ01002890.1, from coordinate 32,271 downwards.
TCCGCTTCGCTGTCGGCTTCTTGCGTGGCGCGCCGGTCGCCGCCGGCTGCCCCGCAACCGCCGCGCTGTCGGCGTCGCTGCGGTTGTCGCCGGTGTCGCCGTCGTCGTCGTCCGTGTCCACGACCGAGAGGATCTTGTCGCGCACGAGGCGGTCGAGCACGGAGCAGATCATCTGCTTCTCGCGCGACAGCTGCGCCTCGGACGTGATGTCCTGCGACGCCAGGTACCACGTCACCAGCTCGCCCTGCATCACTCCCGCGTCCTCGTCGTCGTCGTCGTCGTCGTCGTCGACAACAACGTCAGCAGCAGCGTCGGCAACGGTGTCGGCACTACGCGCCGCGCGCCGCGCGAACTTGGCCGACAGCGCGGTCTCCTCCTTCTCGCGGATGTACCGGCTCACCGCCTTCTGGATCGTCGCGTAGCGCTCGAACGAGATCGACACGTCGGTCTTCGGCGCTGTCGCTGTCGCTGTCGCTGTCGTTGTCGCTGTCGTGTCGCCAGGCGCGCTGCCCGTGTTCCCACTGTCGCCGTCGTGGCGGTTGCTGTTGTCGCCGCCATTGTCGTTGTCGTTGTCGCCGTCGGTCGCGAGCTCGGGGATCGCAAGCTCGACGTTCTGCGTGTCGACGTGGATGATCGACTTGCTCAGCAGGCGATAGGCCTCCTGCACGTGCGCGACGAGCACGACGTCGCTCAGGTCGAGGCGCGCGAGCGCCTCCGAGAGGCGGATCATGGACTCGAGCTGGCGCACCGTGATGCGGTACGCAATGTTGGTCTGCCCGTTGCTCACGACGTCGTTCTCGCGCAGGCTGCGGTAGCACGCGACCATCATGCGCTTCGCCTCGGGCGTGATCGCGGGCTGCAGCGTGCGCGCAAACTTGATGTAGCGCTTGAGGTCCTCCTCGGCGTACGCGCCGGCGTCCGCGGCCGCGCGCGCCTGCAGCGCCGCCGGCATGTGGATGTTGACAATGTGCTCGGCGATGCGCAGGTCCGTGGCCTCGTCGCAGTCGTCGAGGATCACAAAGAAGAGGTCAAAGCGCGACATGATCGGCGCCGAGATGTTGACGTTGTACTTGAGCGTCTTGGTCTTGTCGTACCGGCCGTTGTGCGGGTTCGCGGCCGCGAGGATCGACGTACGCGCGTTCAGCGTCGCCTGGATCCCGGCCTTGGTGATCGAGATCGTTTGCTGCTCCATCGCTTCGTGGATCGCCACCTGGTCGAGCGGGTCCATCTTGTCGAACTCGTCGATGCAGCAGATGCCGTTGTCCGCGAGCATGAGCGCGCCGGCCTCGACGCAGAAGTCGCCGCTGTCGGCATCGCGCGTCACGGACGCGGTGAGCCCCGCCGCCGAGCTCACCTTGCCCGACGCGTACACGGCGCGCGGCAGGAAGCCACAGATGTACTTGAGGAACTGCGACTTGGCGGTCGACGGGTCCCCGACGATGCACACGTTGATGTCGCCGCGCAGCTTGATGCCCTCGAGCGTGCGCTTGTGCACGCCGCCAAAGAGCATGAGCAGGATGCCCTTGCGGATCTCGTCGTGCCCGTACACGCTCGGGCAAATCGACTTGGCCATCTTCAGGTACCGCTCCGGGTCCTGTTTCATACGCTGGATCGCGCTCAGCTCCTCGTCGCTGAACTCCTGCGCCGCGTCGGCGCTCGCGCCGCCGCCGCTGTCGTCCTCGCCGTACTCGCTGCGGATCGAGATGCTGTTGAAGCGCTGCTCCATTGTCTGCACCGAGCACGCGAGGAAGCACGTCTTGTACGTGAGCTCCCGCACGCCGAGCGCCTTGAGCCCGCGCACGCCTTCGCCCTCCATGCCCTGCGTGCTGTTCTCGCCGCCGCGGCCGCCGCCGCGCGACGCCACCGCAGTCTCGCCCCCAGCGCGCACAAACTTGGACACGTCCGGCACGACGATGAGCGTGCCGGTGAACACGACGCGGTCGCCGGCCTTGGCCTGCTCGACGTTCTCGTGGCGCAGGATGACATCGATCGAGCGCGGCATGCTGCCCGGCGGGATCTCGTCGCTGTTCTCCTGCACCTTGACGCGCTGCCAGTCCACGAACACGCTCTTCTCGGCGTTGAGCTCCCACGCGAACGTGTTCGGGCAGAACGGGTTCTGGCACTTGACCGGCTCCGTGAAGCGGAACTGCTGCTCCACGCCCGTCGTGTCGCCGCCGCACTCGGTGCACGTGAACGCGCCAAAGAGCAGCTCCGGCCGCACCTCGGACGTGCGCGTCACCGTGCCCGAGAACGATACGAGCTCGCCGATGCTGCGCGTGCGCAGGTCGCGGATGCTGCGTGATGGTGCGAGAGCAGCAGCGTACACTCACTCAGTCTCTCTCGTACAAGGCGCGCCCGCCCCACGCACACACGCACACACGCATCCCCCCTCCCCAGCCAGCCAGCCAGCCAGCCAGCCAGTCACGGCGTACGTACTGCGAGACGTGCTGGAAGTTGTAGAAGCAGACAAAGAACTCGCGCTGCGACTTGTTCGCGTCCTCGTTGACAGTGTACGCGGCGTCCTCCATGCGGATGAACTCGAAGACGCTCGTGCGCAGGTACGGCTCCCAGCGGTAGTACTGCGCCTGGATCGCGTGCGCCAGGTCCGGGTCGAACTCGAGCACGTGCGTGAAGTCTACGAAGAGCGACGACGTCTCCGTGTTGCGCATCACCTCTGCCTGGTGGCTGTAGTTCACCGTGGGTGCAGTGCCGGCCGCGCCGTCGCCGTCGACGTCCATCGCGTCGTCCATCTGCTGCCCGTAGCCGCAGAGGAACTGCAGGAAGCGCGCCTTCACGGCCTCGGCGGTCGCGTCCACCTGCAGCGCCACCGGCGCACCCGTTGGATTTAGCGTCGCGGCCGAGCGCGCGCCCGCCGGGTTCCCACTGCGGCCGCGCTTGTTGCCGCCGCCGCCGCCTCCACCACCACCACCACCACCGCCGTTCATCATCATTGTCACTTGCGGATTGGATTGAAAGTCGCAATTATGGCGGGAATGGCTGGGAGGGTTGGCGCCAAAAGGCGTCTCCACTGTTAACTTGGAAATAGTATGCAAAAAGGGAATACGGGATAGCGGTCTGCTCACTCACTCCTATTTCACGTCTTCTCCTGGCGTCTCGGCTGTGAAGGCACTGCCGTGACGCCACCGCGCGGCTCAATCACTCTATAGGATGGATGGGAGGTGGTGGGTCTAGTGCAGCTTGACGTCCTCCGGTGGGTTGATAAAGTGCTTGAGCTGCAGCGCCGGGATCTTCGCGAAGCGGTCCTGCGAGAGCAGGTAGAGGGGCAGCATGACGCCGGCCTGCGCGATGAGCAGCCCCACGAGGTTCTCGAGCGCCGTGTGGAAGTACGACGCCGTGAAGAAGAGCGTGTACGCCGCCATGCCGGCGACGAGCGCGATCCACGCCTGCAGCGCCATCTTCTTCGCGCTGCGGCCCGGGCACTCGACGCGCAGCGCGAACCACTCGAAGACTGAGATCGCGAGGTAGTGCGACACGAGCAGCACGAGGTGGTCCGAGTGGTCAAAGTGCGGCGAGCAGCGCTGGTTGCGACGCAGCGGCGCGTACCAGCATGCGTCGCGGCCCGAGCCGCCAAAGACGAGCCGCACTGCGCGCCGCTCGACCTCGTTCAGCCCGACGTAGAGCACGACTGTGCGCACAGCCATGACGCCCAAGTAGAGCAGCGCGCGGCGCACGCGCACGCGGATGCGCGGCATCGTCGCCTGCGGGCCGAGGATCACGCATATGTAGTTGAAGATCAGCGCTGTGAGCGGCAGCACCCACGCGCCCTGCGTTGACGACAGCACGGGGCTCAGCTCCATGCCGGCGTAGCACGGCTCGCCGCCGAAGCCGCGCTTGGCGTCGCAGCAGACGATCTCATGCGCGTCCTCTGTCGCCTGCGCATGCAGCCAGTTTGAAGAACACCTGCCGAGTTCACGCTCGTTAGTGAGGGGGAAGCGGGAGGAGGGGGGGGGTCCTTCTTCTTGCAAGCGCAATCAATACACAGCACACAACAGCGAACGTACTCGCCGTTGACGCGCACATATTTGTGAGGGGAGCGGTACGTCGTGTACGCGATGAGCAGCAGCAGCAGCGCATTGACAGTTATGAACGCGCCCTGCACGCGGATCTTCTCGAGGCGCACGAGCGCCTGCTGCGCCACGGAGAAGCGCACAGGCTTGGGCGGGCTCAGCAGCGAGCTGCTCATGACGCTTCCTTCTCTCTCTGGGATGTCAAAATGGCACAGTTTCCAGTTAGTGACAAAACCCAAGAGCTCCACTCCAACAGTGGCCCCTCTTTTTGGAGCCTTCTTTGGTTGGCAGTCGAGAAAGCAGAGCATTCATTGCAAGAGAGAGAGAGAGAGAGCGATGTCGGCGGCGGTGAAGGGAGTGGTGCGGCTGCGCGTGCTCGCCGGCAAGGCGGCGCCTTCGCCCGCGATCGGCCAGGCGCTCGGCCCGCTCGGCGTCAACATGATGGAGTTCTGCCGCGCGTTCAACGAGCGCACGGCCAAGCACATTGAGAACGTGCCGGTGCCCGTGGTGCTCACAGCGTACGCCGACCGCACGTTCAAGTTTGGCATCAAGACGCCGGCGACCACGTGGTTCCTCAAGCGCGCGGCGGGCGTCACGTCGGGCTCGGCCACCCCCGGGCAGCAGGTCGTCGGCTCCGTGAGCCTGCGCCAGATCTACGAGATCGCCCAGGTCAAGCAGCAGGACGACAACGTCGACTACATCGAGCTCGAGAGCATCTGCAAGAGCCTCATCGGCTCGGCCAAGTCCATGGGGCTCAACGTCGTGCCCTAGACAGCGGCGACCCAGCGAGGCCAAGCGCGACGCATCTTCCCATCCCAATATGGCACTCGGTTTAATAACCGCACACAAGTCACACACACGAGGGAGTACGTACAAAACATCGTCTGCGTCATCATCACATATAGCAAAGGCTGCCTGCCGCTATCTCGGACACCAAGTTGTCGTCATCATGGGCGGGGAGGGGGGAAGACATCCAGGCAGCGGAATTGTTCACTACGTAGTTCTCGGAGGGGCGACATCGCCTGCGCCGTTGAGGAGGGGGGAAGGCGGCCACCTTGGAGGTTGGTTAGCTGGCTTCCTTCACTCGCCCAGCTCCATCTTGAGGTCGCTCTCGCGGAAGAGCGACGTGCGGCGCGAGCCCATGATGTCGCTGCCCATGTAGCTAAAGTCGTCAAAGTGCATCGTGTGCGCGCCGCTCGAGGAGCCGAGCACTCCGACGACGGGCGAGTCGGCCACCTCCTGCTGCTTGAACACGGTCGGGACGTACTGCAGGTCGGCGGCGAGCGCGCTGCTCGTGCGCGCGCGCGCGTTGCCGCCCGGCGCGTCCGCCGCGCCGAGCTGCTGCGGGCGGAACGGCGGCTCGACGCGGCGCTGGAGCAGCGCGTCCCAGTCCACGCCGTGGAACCACGGGTGGCGCATGATCTCGAGCGCGCCTTCGTCGCCGCAGCCGAGCCGGCGCTTCGGGTTCTTCACGAGCAGCCGCTGCAGAAAGTCTGTCGCAATCGGCGAGAAGAGCTCCGGCGGGTACGCAGGCTCGTTCCCCAAGATGTTCTGGAACATCTGGCGCCGGTTCTTGTCCCAGAACGGCGTGTGGCCCTGGATCATTTCGTACACAAGCACGCCGTAGCTCCACCAGTCGATCGTGTTGCCGTACGACGACGCCGTGCGCTGGCTGCAGAGCAGCTCCGGCGCGAGGTACTCGGGCGTGCCGACAAACGTCGAGCCTTCGTCGTCCTCTTTCGAGAGCCCAAAGTCCGTGATCGCAATGTGGCCCTCGGCGTCCATGAGGATGTTCTCGAGCTTCAGGTCCCGGTACATGATGTGCATGTAGTGCAGGTGCGCGAGCGCGAGCACGAGCTCGGCCGCGTAAAACCTGGCGCGGCTCTCCGAGAAGCGCTTGTTCTTGCGCAGGTGCACAAAGAGCGAGCCGCCGCTGTAGTAGTCCATCACGAGGTACAGCTTGTGGTTGTTCTGGAACGCGTACCGCAGCCGCACGACAAACGGGTGCTCCACGTGCTTGAGGATGCGCTGCTCCGACTTGGTGTGCTCCACCTGCTTCTTCTTGAACACGTCCTGCTTGCGCAGCACTTTCATCGCGTACACGCGCCCAGCGTTGCGCCCGGCCTGCTTCTTTGCGAGAAACACTTTGCCGTACGCGCCCTTGCCGACGACCGAGAGCAGGTCAAAGTCGTTCACGCTCATCGACGTCGAGATCACCATGCTGCGCCGCGAGTTGCGCGCGCTGCTGCGGCGCGCCGGGCGACTCGCGACACTGGGGCCCCCACTGCCGCCGCCGACAGCGTTGCCACCGCTGCCCCCACCGCTGCTGCTGCTGCCGCCGCCTTCGTCCTCACTGACGAGCTCGGCGTCTTCCTGGTGCGCGGCCTGCAAGTAGGACGCCGACATGGCGGCCGCGCCGGCGTACGCGTACTCGGACAGGCGGCTCATCTCGTCCATGAGCTCGTCCTCGATCGGCTCGTCCGGCATCGAGCCGCGCGCGCTCTCAAAGAACGCAAAGACCGTGTCCATGCTCGCCGCGATCGTCCACGCCGTGTTCGACGACTTGTGCTCGGCGCCGCCGCGGGGCTCGCCCGCCGAGAGGCTCAGGCACCCGAGCTGCGTGCAGTCCTGCAGCTGCGTGCCCGGCGCCTCCTTCGAGCGCTGCCAGTTGATCGCGCGCGTGCCGAGCAGCCCGCGCACCTCCGGCGAGTCCTCGCTCTCGACCCGGTGGCTCGACTCGATGAACGCGATCGCGGCGAGCTTCTGGCGCAGCAGCGGCTGCGCGCACACGAGGTGCTTCGTGAGCGCGCCGCCGCGCCCGTACGCCGCGATGTAGACCTGCGAGCACGCGGTGCGCGTGCCGTACGTCTCCCACACGTACCGCACGTGCATCTCCGGTGTGCTCGAGTACGGGATCGGCACCTTCTCGTTGCCCACGCTCACAGTGTTCGTGCTCGGGTTCGTCACGATCACGCCGTAGCCCTTTGACAGCGCAGTGTGCACGTACGGGAGCCTGTACCATATTCCACAGCCACATCCATGGGGTAAGATATGGCAATTTCCATATCCGACAGGCACGCACCAGGCGCGCCAATTACGCACATGGAGCCTGTGCGGTACTGGTTGGGCACCTCCGGGGCCTCGAGCACGAGGCTGCGGCTCCAGATGCCCGGCTGGATGCCGTTGCCGCTCACGATGATCAGCAGCAGGCGGCGGCAGATGTGCCAGTTCGCGCTCATGAAGATACTGCAGCGCGCGGAGCTCTCGGCCGACGGGATGAACGTCTCCACGAAGCCCAGCTGCTGCATCTTGAGCTGCTCCTCCTGCACGATCTGGTGCAGCAGCGCCTCCATCTTGCCGCGCTCGCCGTGCTGTGGGGTATGTGCGTAGGCGATGGTGGGTGGGTGAATGTAACCCCCATTGGTTCAGTGGGGTGGACCCATTCATTCCCCCTCCGGTGCGAACCACGCTACGCACGCAACGACACCATTGTTGTCACAACACGCACCATCATTGCGGCGGGAGCGCTTGAGAGAGAATGAGAGAGAGAGAGAACGGAGGGAAGAGAGAGGCGACGACGACGTCGCGATCGGCGCTGCTCGCTCGGCTTCTGCTGTCCTGTGTGAAGCTTGACTGTTGACTGTGACCAAAAAGCTCCATTCCACGGTTCATGTCCCTGGATTTCTTCTCCATGGATTGGCAATAGAGAAGGGGAGAGGACTCAGTCGGGGGCGCTAGAAAAATGGCTCCATTTTAGACGGTGGTGCGGCACCACGTGCTTCACCGACTTCAACACAACCAAAAACAAACCAACCAGGAAGAAGCACTTTTCCTTTGTTCACAGTCCAGTGGACAAAGGAGTTGCAGATACATGTACAGCACTGCTCATGGTAAAGAACTTTCTGCGCATCCCTGACAGTCGTGAAGCACACGCCGCTGTGTTTTTAAGTATGCTCTTGTCGCCGCAGATCCGAAAGTAAACTCACACTCGCTGGCTGTGGTCTCTCAACCGCCTGGCTCACTGCCGGCTTAGGTCTAGTATCCACTCGCTTACCTAAACTCGAACACACACGCACGCCAGCACAGGTGCTCGCAAGAATCTCGAATCCCGGACACGGTGCTGCCGCTTCCAACGTTACACGCCTGGCGCCAGCTCCTGGCGCGGCACAGCGGCCATTACTCGCCCTCCCAGCCCGCTAGTGGCCCTCGAAAACTCGTGCCGCCAGAGTTTGGCATACTAGGTAGCTGAGACCTAGAGCCGCACACCAGCGCCTGCGCCGTCCGTAGTTCGCTGATATTGTGCGTTTCGCACATACCAATGCGTTTGAAAACCTTGCGGCGTGCGATCTTGGTAAGGTAGTCACCCCCACACTCTCGTGCAGCCTCGGCGTCGGTCGCGCCAGCGTTGTGATCGACAGTGCCACAATCACTTCTCGATCGATGCCGCGCTTGGAGCTTCGCCACCGTCGTCCGCTCACAAGATTGTCTCCAGGCCCTTCGTGCGCCACTGCAGCGTTCTGTATGTTGTGTGGTACGGCACCAGCGTGCTGAACGCACGATCTCTTTCTCCCTCGTTTCCAGGTGCTGCACTCGGTTGTTGTCGAACACGCTTGCTTCCAGCACAACGACCGGCTCTTGAAACGTATGTAGGAACTTCGTGATTCGCATTCCCCGAGCATAGGTTACTCACACAAACACCCCGACTCGCGCATCGATGCCATATTATCACCCTTTTGTAGAGCCAGGCTTGTCGAAGGTGCTCCTGTTCAACCACCGTTTTTGCCAAATCGAACGGCGGGGGCATGCTCCGCTTCAGTTCTTGGTATCACGCCGACATGTCGCGCACGTCCTCGTCTCTTTCCTTTCGCAGCAGGTCGCTGGCTCCCACAACCCCCCCCTCCCCGTCAATCTATTCGTAAGTGGTGATGGCTGTCGACATGTGTCGCGCAGGGTTGTTCGCGTGGGCACAGCCAGCATCCACTCATTCCAGGCGCCTTGTGCCTCGCTCGTGGTCAACCTCACCTTGTCTTTTAACGAGCGTTTAAACCACTCGACAAGCCCGATACAGCACCGGTGTCGTGGGCTACTCCAGCGTGAGCGCTGTCAGGCTCTATCGCAAGCCCCTTAGCTTATTCGATATTGATCACAAACTCTCGGAAGGGGGTGTGCTGGAGCGCCACTTCGTTCACGAGTACCGTCACCATCGCCGCCGCAGGATTGGTACCACAGCCGCTACGATGCATTTACAGGTACTCGGCAAACGCGACGGCGTATGTGACTTAGCCTGTCGTGAAGGACATCGAGCCCGCTTAGTCGATTGCTCAGCGACCGCGCAGGCCCCCGACACCGACCACAGAAGCAGCAACACCACTAGCTCCAACCGCACTTTCCGCCTGCCGCGATATTTAGAGCAGGCAACACCGGCAATACTGCCACGCGCATCCGTGGCTGACAGCAGTAGTGCCTCAGCCGCGCCCAACGTCTGCGGTGCCAACGTCCATCAGTGAAGCCGCGCGACGAGGTCTCGACTGGCCATTAGCTGGCAAAGCGCGCTGTGATTCTTGGCGAAGGTGCATCCCCTGCCGTACAAGTACGGCTGAACGAGCTTAAAACGTCACACGACGGTTAAGCCCTTGAGCTTGGTCATGTTGAAGTTAGCTTTCGCCTTCTCGTTGAGCGGGGTTGTGTTCGAGACTGGTAGCAGCTTGCCGTCCACGGACTGCATCAGAGCCGCCACCAACCCGACTCACGATGCGTCCGTTTAGAACAATCAGACGCGTAAAGTCCGGGTACTAATGATCGGGCTTGGTGACCAGCTCCAACTTTAGTGCCTTGAACAGCTGCCCACCTTTCTAATTCCAGCGCTACGCCAAGTCCTTCCGCAATAGTCGCGTCAGCGGTCCCAACTGTGGGCTAAAGTGCGACATAAACTTGCGGTTATAGCCCACAAGATAAACGAAGCGTTTGACTGCCGCTGCGTTTTGGCGACTGGAAACTGGTCTACTACCGGGTGCTACCTCAAACACATGTCGCTCAATGCTGCCCCACAAGAACACGGCCACGTCATCGAGGTAGATGAGAGCGCATGAAAACACCAATCCGCGCAGCATCGCGTTCACGAGGCATTGGAAAGTGGAGTTGGATAGCCCGAAAATCATCAGGAAAACCGATTGCGAGTCGAGAATGCTGTCTTGTTTGCCGTTCTCATTCACAGTTCGGCATGTCGAATTTGGTGAGAGCGTCTGCTGAAGTGGGCCATGACAGTACAAGTTTCGGCTTACCGGCCACGGAGCCCGCCTGCGATCGGTCGCGAGCTTGTTGCTCCACCGATCTCGCCTGGTCCCACAAGTCACAACAAAGGACGGAACTGGCCGTCGCCGAAGTGGCCACTCGGACAGCGCATTTCTCATGTTTTTGAAGCTTACTCGGAAGCAAACCACGTGCGAATGACGGCTTCAGTTCTTCTTTATCCGGGGCTCGTGGGATCGTGGGAGCAGGGTATGCTTTACGCGACCCTGTAAAGCGAGAATGTCCGGTTCGCTACCTCCACAAGCGACGGCAGGGTGCCGGATAGGACGGTCACAAAAAGAAGCCACGAGGACGACATGTTTAATGGAGCTTTTTATAATAAATAAAAAGGGACGTGAAATGGGGGGATTAAAATTTCCTTGCCTTGCTCACAGTTGCTCCGCTACTTCATCAGCCGCGACTCGTCGGAGCGGGGTAAGCCATGTAGGACTATGTGTGCGAGTAAGTTTAATGGACTTACTTCAATATATCGCCCCCACAAGTCACAGCGGGATGACAGAAACGACCGTCGCCAAGGAGGTCACTCCGGATGGCGCGTTTTCCAAGTTCTTGAACATCACTCGAAAGGAAACCACGTGCGAATGATGGAGGGTGGGGGGGATGCAATACTTGCTCACAGTCCCTTCTGATATTTATAAGCCGTGGATCGACGCAGTGGGGAAAGACGTACGCGGCCCTTGAGTACCAGTAAGTCCGATGGACTGCCACCCATAACTCACGATGGGAAATCGAAAGCGACCATCGAAGTGGGGGTCACGTGGACTGCGCGTATCCTGAGCATTTTAAAACCACTCGAAAGTAAACCGCGCGTGAAACGGGCTTGGACCAAGAAGAGGAGGAAGCTTGGGCAAAAAGGGGGCATATTTTACTCTGTTTTGTTATGGCGCTCCGGCATCCGCAGGATCGTAAAAAAATAATGCAGCATCGCAAATTCTCAGGAACTCTTCCAGAGTTATTTCGAAATCTGACATGGTCTACCACTTCTGAACTTATTTGCCTGATATTTGACTGTTCGGGCAAACTCCATGCCACCTCGATATTTGGAGGGGTTTTCTTCGGAAGTCACCACTCATAATTAATTTCGTATGGGGAACATTCAAGCCACAATTATACTACTCTGTACCGCAAAACAATCAGCAGTTGGCCAATCGAACGTGGTGGATGCGGTTTGAACTGGATACTCATGTGGTTTTCACGTTTGTGATAAGAACATCCTGTAATACTAACGTGATTTTTCTTAGACTCCAAATCTTCGTCGAATCACAGCAGTTCGCAACGATTAGTGAACAACGTTTGACTTGATTTCCCGAACTGGAGCTGGTCAACTAGGAAGCGACAATTGGCTGGAACTACTGTATTTCCCAGAATAGAACGGACCACTTGGCTTCGTGATTCATTGCCATAAAAATACGATCACAGAACTTACATGAGCAAATACCGTTCATATTGTTTTTTAGTGATAGGTGCAATTTCGGAACAAACAACCTTTTAGAGCAAATACATTGCTCAGTTAAATAAAATACACTTTTACGTTTTATTACACTCCGTAGTTTTCTGTCAAGGAAGATCCTAACGAAATGATCCGTTCTATTCCAGGAAAGACAGTATACAAATACGGAGGAAAATTTGCTTTTCCTTGTGGACCCGGTCATTTCCATGTTGTCGCATTCTCTGTCAAAATGCAGCCTCGAAAAAGGTTAGAATATTATACCTGAAATCGCGGGTCTCAAAAATTTCCACCAATCGGCGAAGTGTTACAAGTTGTAGTCAGTTTTAAAAATGTAATAACAACTTTTTGGGTCTCGTTTTGCCGATTGTGTATTCAACTAATTTTGGCATGAGCTCAATTTTGAAGTCCATGAACCTCACTTTTGCGCTTTATCAATATTGGTCAATCTCATCTCTATATTCGTGAGTTTTGATCAAACATTGATTGTTTCATGGTACAAAGGAGTAAATTGACATAAATATCAGTCATAAACTGTACATTTTTAGCCTGGATGTTGCTCGTTCGGACGTGGTAGGCAATATTCTCCCTTATGCAGAAATGTATGTCCTCGCAGACATTCCGTAATAGTCGGTTTCCATTTTTTGACTATGCATCTATTTGCTCTTGTATATGAAGGTGTTGAACTCTACAGTCACCGAACTCTTTCAAAAAGACCCTACATTTGCGTCACGATGAATGTCTGTCTCCGTGCAACTTCGAGTCCAGAAAGATAGAGGGATACTGTACTGTATGGCGACTGCCCTTTCATCAGAGGATTCCAAACCTGGTCAAATATTGAACAGTTTAAGTTTTGGTCAACATCGTACTACAGTGAGATGAAGAAAGCAAGGAGGTAATTATATTACCTCACACTGCGCCTGGCCGAGATGAGCACTTAGAGGCGGGGGTGTGGCCGGCTGTGGAGCGGTGCCCCCAGCGCGAAGTGCGAGCCCCCTCCGCGTGTAAGTCCGCAAGCAAGCGCCAACGCGCGAGTGTGAAGAGAGACGAAGTTTGACCAAAACATGATTAATTCATCATTTGAACAGATCAAAGCCAACCCTTTCATCATAGAGGCCAATCATTATGCTATTTCACAGACTTAAATTCCAAAGCTCCACCGGGCGTTGCGCGGCATTTTTGGATTTGCTAATATGGTACTACTCTCTCCCCCAAGAACGGCGCAGTATTTTTTTGGCTCACACAATCAAGATTTTATTACATTGATTAGTAAAAAAATACACCTTCTGACGTATCTGCATTTTGATTGGATGGAAATGTGAGTCCACGCAAAAAACCTAAAGAATGTTTGTAAACTAATGGTGACTTTGCACCATTTCTGAGGATAATCTTACGCTTCCACAAAAAATAAGCAAGTTCGATTTAATCGGATGATGCGCTTTTATGTAATGTCACCTTTTTCTCTCCCCAAATGGCCACTTTGGAGCCAAGCAGAAGATAATTAACATCTAAAAGCACCCTTCTGCAGCTACACCAATAGACCCTATCAGTTGGAAAAAATCTAGCGTGACCAGCGGATCTCTGTTTTGGAGAGCGTGAAAGCTGCATCCAAAAATATACATTGGTTAACAAGATAAGCACGCTCGGACACAATGTATATTTCTTATGGGACAGACTAGCACTGCGAATACCATCTCAGCTAGTGAGCGACTGACATGTAGCGCGATTCACAATTGTGTCCCGCGCGCTGACCTACTGTAACTTTAACCGTACGTACACGAGTAGGTAAGCTTAACTTACCAGATCTCTCAAAATTAACCTGCCTAAGTAGCAGGACCGCTTGCCCCGTTACATCACTCCCTTCTTAAAACGCTCGCATTCACAATGCAAGCGAGCGTTGTTCATTTAGTGCGAGAAGAAGACCGAAGAAGCCGCCGGCTCAAGCGACGCACGCTCGCTCGCTACAATCGCTTTCACCACGGACGACATGCCCACAGTCACCATCTCCCAGCGAATGGCCGCGCCGGTAGCACTCGAACGCGAGGAGGAAATGGCCGCAGCGACAAGGCGGTTGGAAGCGGCGAAGTGGCATGTGCGATAGCGAGTGCAGCAGCGACGAATACGGCGGACGCGCAAGCGATGACGGCAACGCAGAAGCTACAAACACGGCGAACGTGGCAGGCTGGAGTGAAGACATCGTGAGCGCGATGGCAAGACCGACAGCACCGCGGCAACCATAACGACCGTGGGGAACTCGCAACCCATCTCCAGCACAAGCGCACAAACGACGTTCATGATCAGCAACACCATTGCCTGCAAGAAAGCATCGAGCGCACCAGCGATTACGCACGCGTGAGATCGTGCCTTACCGACGCCCTCGAGGGTTGTGGTCATTGTCGCAACGGCGCTCTTTGTCTCACGTACGACGATTGGGTCGAGGCTGTCGCTGATGGCGCGTCCAAGGAGCAAACGTGGTTTGACTTCGGGCGCTATAAGCACATACACTCTCAGCTACATAGCGCATGTAATCGCGGCGGCGAGACCCGCAGAGCAGGGCGCCGCTCGGGAGCGGAGCCGTGCCAACGGTAGCGTTCGTAATCTCCACTCGACGATTCTAAGTGCCTCGTGACGGATGGCAGCCAGACTAGTGTAGATTGAAGTAACACCACGAGGAAGCACAGTCGAGTTCACAAACCAGTCGGTACTCGCGTGGCGGGCGGCAGGCCGGACGCTGACCGGATCACCGCCACGAGGTAGTGTAGCCAAGTCTGCACTAGAGTCGACACACCCATGACGGGAGGCCAGACATGGTGGGCGGCCGGACGTGCGCCAACTCGATGTATACTTTGTCGAGGTTGGAGGGTACTAGCGGTGGGGAGCACGTGATCACGCGTTTGCGTTATATCTGCGAGATGATGGATATCGTGCGGCACCATCGCCGCGCGAGTTCGATGGCAAGCTGGAGTATCAGCATCAGTCGAGTCGCGAGCGTCCGCGAGCGGCGTCGGAGCTGCCTGATCGTGACCACGGCTTG
>SMMQ01002889.1:30536-41992 GCA_008271595.1 [Pythium] brassicae (nom. inval.) | reverse complement strand
GGTGCTGCGGCTCACGTTGCTGCTCGCCACCACTGTCGTGATCTTCTCGCCCCGCTGCACGCGCTCGACAGCGGCAGCGAGCTCCGCCTCAGTGAGCCGCGCTCTCATCGTCGCTGCGTTCTCTGCTCTTTGTGATGTATTGCGCTCTGCCATCTCTGCATGACGCGCGGCGCATGCTCCGCTCGTGGCTCATGAACTGGTGAAAATTTGGTCGCGCCAATAAGCGAACCAGAGTTGCGTTTTGCGAGCTGCTATTGGCTAAAATGAACTCTTTGGCTCATCAACTGGTTTGGCTCATGAATTGGTGGTATACGTTACACTGGTATTACAGGCACGAGCGCGAGTAAGGAACGGGTAAAAACACGTCACTTTGTGGCTTGATATATCAAATATGAGAGGAATTAATCTATTTAAAATTTGAATCGATTTTGACCTTGATGTCAATATTTTCTTCCTGAAGCAATCCCCCGCCAAATTCGCTACAAATCAGGCGTTCCTTACTCGCGCTCGTGCCTGTACTGTTTGCTCCGAGCGACCTCGTATCGGTGTATCCTGTATCGTGGATGCAAGCTCACACCCGCACACACATATTCCCTCTGTGCTGACCAACTCACACATGGCACACAAACACCAACATCACATCATGTCATATCCGATTCGACTACTCAGTAATGCCTCTTCCCTCTCGACAAAATCAAAAGGCCCCAATTCGGCCGCGCTCCCGACCCACTTCCTCTTACGTGTTCGCCCTCACTTCCTTACTTCCTGTCATACAGTTCCTTACTTGCTGTCATACAGCTCGTCCGCACTCTTCAAACTCAGCTTCGGAAACACCGCCTTGATCGCGTTGAGATCCGCAAAGTTGAACGCCGGAAGCGTCTTCATGCACGACGTGTCCACCTTGCCCACCTTGCCGCCGCCGAGCACGTACGACGAGATGATGCGGTATCCGCAGAACGACATGTCGCTCGCGGTCTGACCCATGATCCCCGCGCAGTGCACGCCCGTGTCAAACTCGACCAGGATCTTCTCGCCGTCACCGCTGAGGCCCTCGTACTCGGCTGTGCCCCACTCGCTCGGTGTCTGGAAGTCCAGACCGCCGTTGATCACCATCGCGCTCGCATGGCTCGGGATCGACGCGTACTTGTGCCAGTACGCGTCCGGCTTGTACAGGAAACCCGCCATCTTGATCTGCGAAAAGTCCACTCCCGGGTAGCTCTTCACCACGTGCTCGCACACAGGGTCCTTGAAGTTGCCGCGCAGGAAGCAAACCATCGTGTAATCGAGCTGCAAGCTCGTCGAGAACAGCCCGGCCTCGTAGCTCTTCATCGCATCCCCCCACGACGGCGACGGCGTCGTCCACATCTCCGACGCCTTGATCAGTGAGCTCAGCAAGTTCGCGTTGCTCATCACGAGATCCTTCGCCGTCGGAGCGCCCGCCGACATGAAGTCACCCTCACCGCTTTCAGACGACGCCGACAACACCTTCTCCAGGAACGCATAGTCCTTCGCGTCGCAGTTGTACATGCGGTGGATAAGCGCGGGGACCACGACGCGCGTTGGGTCGTTTTGGATCTTCTGGCCCAAGTAGCTTCGCAGCAAGTGCGACGGTAGCGTGTCCGCAGTCATGCCTCGGAGAGAGTCCGCGCACTTATTCTTGCCCTTCGGCGCCGAGTCCAAGGTCTTGAACAGAGCCGTCAAGGCTGCGCTCAGGGAACCGTGCGCCTTGATCTCCTTCGCCAGCTTCGAGCTGCAGAACTTGTCCTTCTCGCACATCTTCAAGTACCGCGATTCTGCACAGCACGAAGTGGTCAGAGGCAGCGTCCACAAGTGTCAAGCCAGTAGAGCACAGTGCAAATCAAAGCGTCATCCAGTCACGCACCAGCGAACCGGCGGTTCTGGTTCCACGTCGTGAACGTCGCGCTTTTCTCGTCGACAACTCCGTCGAGGATGTACCCCTTCACTTGCTTCGGCGCCAGGTGCATCACGCGCGAGCCCCAGTACGTGCCGTAGCTGCCGCCATACACGTATACCTCCGCGTCGTCGGCGTTAAGCGCGTTGATGAGGTACACGACGTCCTTCGCTGCGCTCGTGACGGAAAAGGCTTGCGGGTTGTTGTCGATCTGAAACATTACGTCTTTGACACAGTTCGGGATCTCCCCCATGTCGATCTCCACGCCGCTGGGGCTTCCGGCCGCAAAAGCCTGCGCTGCCTGGCACTCGAGGTAGTTGCTGCGGCCGGTGCCACGATGGTCCAGCGTGTACATGTCCACTGCGCCGCTCGTGAAGTTCGCAAATTTCTTCATCGCAATTTCCACTGTAGTACCACACAAGCACAACAGACATTGATGAACCCACACCAATCCGCGCCACAGTCCGTGATAGGCGCATGCCGACAACCAAACACTCCAGCTCCACGTACTCGTCGCCGAAGACATTCCCGGACCACCCTGCAAGAACCATAGCGCTTTGCGCGGCTTGGTCGGCTTGGGTGCCGGTATCCGCTTCACGAAGATGTTGATGGTCTTGGAGCTCTTGCAGATGCCTTCGTAGCATAGAGGTACCTCCACCTCCGCACACTCAAACATTGGCGCGGCAGGCATCGTCGTGGGTTTGTCCATTGCCAGTGAGTCGTGGCACGGGAACCAGCCGTTGATCCGGGGAGCACTGGTGGAAGTAGCAGGCGCGGCCGCAACCGCGAGCGCGAGCGCTACAGCGGCGGCAAGCGGACCAGAAGTGGAGACGTGCATGGCAATCCGAAGTTCGGTTGGCGCGTTTGGGTGACTGGCAGCTTGGTTGCTTGAGCGCGAAATCCCGAGTGGGCTGAGCTACGTTGCCTCAGCTTACTCGGGATTTCAACGTTGTTTCAAGCGGAGATTGATAACCAATTGCACCAACTGAAGTTTTGAGATGTGGAAAAAAATCAGCATCGCGACCATACTCACTTCAAGTAGTTTCAGCCGTTGAACAAGATTTTTTGTCCTCCAACTGCGCTTCACTTCAGTGAACCCACCGCGTACTCGAGACTTTGCCAAGAAAACGAAAGAAGTGAGCTCTGGCTAGCGAACCACTGAAGCCCCTCGCCTCTTGGTCGATGCTGCTTCACCCACCCACTCGCTCACTCGTGACGGTGATCCTCGTCGCCGAACGTGCACGTGCCGGAAAAGTAGCAGTCACACTCGCGGCTCAGCGCGTTCTCTGTCGTCCATGCAAGCTCCAAGCAGTGCTGCAAGTGGCACCGGTGCGCGCACGCGATACACACGCTCTCGAGCTTGCACGGACCGCAGCGATACAAGATGCGGAAACTGTCGGACGTCAGGCTCTCGAAGTCTGCTGCCGAGCTGCACACCAGTGCAACTGGTCGACAGCCACATCCGCCGTTTGAGAATCTTCGAGTGCCAGAACTTTCATCCACCGCGAGAAACAGAGTCGCGCATAGCGCGATGCCCACGCACCCTCGCTTCCTCCAAACGATCGTGACTTCTTCGATGTGAACGTCGCTATTTCTCCCAGAAGCACCAAACGAAAGCGATGAACGAGGCTCCGAGGCTCCGAGACAGCGACAAAGGTCAACGGGGCAAATACCGATTCAACGTTTGCGTACCTCGATCGCCCCAGACAAACGTCCGTCCTCGCCCAGCGCGTGCGCTTACAAGCGAAATGCCTGGCAGATCCACCTGCATGGGGATGCACCGTCCGGTTTCCATACTAGCCCTTCCAAGACACGACCATCCCTTCCATAGACAATCGACCTACCGGGATCGGGTAGAGAATCGAGGTGCTCGCCAGGTCTGGACGCGCTACTTCGTACTCTCCGTGAACGCCCTGACCCCACACCCAGAGCTGGCGTGTGTCGGAGATTGCCAGAGAGTGCCGTTCACCGGCGTCAATGAAGCGAATGCTCTCTCGACGGATCTCATCAATCGATCGTGGCAGCAACGCGTCCCACGTCTCTCGGTGACCTGCGTCAGTTAGAATGAGCGCCACTTCTTACAGCAAGTACTCTGTATCCCTCGAACACGATCCAACCTAGCTGTCCGTATGTGCCGGCACCCCACGACCACACGCACACCCCAGATGGCATCTCTGTATCGTGAACGATCACAACATTAGCCAAAGTATAGATGCACATGTTGAACCATCCTGATCTTCATAAGCACCCACACACCTGAGGTTGCCAGATTGTGCGCTCCTCCTGCGGCGACAGCGATGACTTTCTGTTGCGCCACACAGTCAGGAAGACAACGACCGTAAGTCTGGAAGACGCAAGTTCATGCTTTCTCCATCAACCCAGTTGAGCACGAATCAGCGTACTCTGCCACGGAAGATGTTGATGCGCGTCGGCTTGAGCCGCAAAGTCACGTCATTGTGTCCGAGGCGTCTGAGCGGATGGATGGCAAACGTCTCAACTCTCGTGCCATTGGAGAGCGCTCAGTTACGAAGCGCTCTACGTCTGCACGCAAGCACGCACCCATTCTGGCCGAGACCCCACGAGTACACCTGGCGATTGAAGGACGATTCCCCCGTCATGGCGATCGAATGTTCGTCCCCCGCCGCCACGTGAACGACATTCAGTCCGTCGAGACCTTGCACTTTTGCAGGAGAGCATCTGTCACTGTCATCACCTGACGATCCACATCGATATGTTAGTAGCATACCTGAGGGCATCAGTTAGTGCTGATGCCGCCCTCGAAGCTGAACCAGTCTGCAGCAAAAGCAGAGGCTGCTCGTACCTACGCCGAGCTTCCCGTGCACACCCTCGCCGAACGCGAAGACTCCATCCAGCTCGGTCAGAACAAGCACGTGTCGCAGTCCGGCACTCACTTGCACAACTCGCATCGCGTTGAACAGCGGGACCACGCGTGGTAGTGACGAAGACTCGGTGTCGCCGTGTCCGAGCACGCCGTGGTCTCCGCGTCCCCAAGAGAACACTACAGTAAACGCACACCGCATCACACCACACAGGTCACTGAATGAAGGGAAAGCGACTTCGAGGTTCCGCCGGCTCTGCTCACAAGCATTGACGGCGATCATGTCGTTTGTGCCTCCACCCAATCGGAGACGATTGATTCCCACCAAGTCGACTGACTGGCGACGAGCTGGCATTCTTTTGGTCTCTTCCGGCGCTGCCTTCGGCTTCACGTCCAGCGACGCCGTCGGAATGACTGCATACAAGATGCACAGGCGCAGGAACTGAGACGAGCTGCCATATCGTGAAGCGTACACGCTGAACAGCATTGACAAACTTGTCAACGCACCAACCAGCGCATACGAGGCAAAACCGCTGGCTGCGATGATCTGCACCCGCCCTTCAACACTTGAGATGCCCCGCTCGACTTTTTGGGGTGCGCTGGAGAACGGCTCGTGCTGGTTCACGGTGGCCCCAAGAGCGCCGAACGAGTTGTCTCCGCACGCAAACACTGACGCCGACTCTGATCACACAGAGTGTAAGGCGTCTTGATCGTATTGTACCACGCGCACCTTGCCGCGAGAATGCTGGTGTACGAACCGCTTAGTAGGAGTGTATGGTACTTCCCAGACGCGACCTGCCAGTGTCCGCGCAGTTTGGCATCCGAAGCAAGGTGAAATAACTACTGTCGACGCGCCGTCTCTTGACTTCACGCACCTGCATGAACTTGGCTTCGCGCTCGATGCTCAAGCGCTTGCCCTTTGTGCTCCTAATCTGGATGCTCTCTTTGATAGATGGCGTGAGTGCCGGTGCGGTGACTGGGTCGCTAGCGTCCGTGAAGAGACTGCTGCGCTCAGCATTTCCCCAGGTGTACTGCCGCCACTGGTCTCTCGGACCCACGATTGCCGAGTTCACATCGCCAATCCTCCAGTCTTGCTTCCTGTGCACGAGGCAGCCCAAACAGAAGCACCCTGTCTGGCCGATGACGTGGCGCGATGACTGCATGACCCATGGTCGCTGAGTGAGCAAAATCACCAAGCCATACTCGCTACCCATCACCACGCCGCTCGAAGTAGAGAAGTGCATGGCCGACCAGTACATTTTTCTGCTTCACGTCCCCTCTCGCCTCGCGCACCGCGTTCTTGTGGTGCTCATCGATGGCGTCTTGGTCGCGGATCCGCTGCCTCAGCAGCGCGTAGAAGCCGTCGACGTCCTGCGGGAGCTCCACTGGCATCTCGTTCACACAATGAAACGTCCACGACTCACAGGAATTCAGTATTCTCAGGTTCGAGCGAAACATTCCTAAACTAATGTGATCTCGCATTGCGCCTTCGGAGCCGACTCTCAAAAGCTACGCTTCGACGCTCTCGACACCAGCGATCACCTCAACCGGGAAGCTCAGCGCAGAGTTTTCGATGGCCTGCTCCAGCGTCTCATCGAGTCTCTCCATCTCGAGCTGCATCCGGAAGGTGACGGAGCTGGCAGACGAGGGAGCTTCGATCTGTTGAGAACAATACCAGATCCAAGTTAGCTCGTTTGCCCTGCTATAGGCACCGACAACCCATACGTTAGCACTCACATGAAGCTTGATCTTTGCGAGATTGCGAGTCGACGCCACCAGCATTGCGTTCCTGGCCACATCCTCCGATTGCGGCGCTCCAGTGTCGCTCGGGAATGCGTCTGCGATGTTGGGATCCTCGTACGCGCCAATCACGATTGGCGTCACGTCGTCAATCAGAACCTTGGCGTTGACGCCGCCGCTGCCGACCTCCGTCTCGCTCGCGTTGGAAGCGCCGCGACACACCAGCCGAATCGCTTCGTCCAGCGGGTTCTCGACGAGCAGCACGCATTCGAATCCCCTCGAGCCATTCGCACGCGTGGGCAGAGCCTGCAGCGTCACGATCGGCATGTAATGGACAGCAAGGTTCGCCTTCTTGAACCACGACGCGGGAACCGGGAGTGAACTGTCGCCGCTCATCGGGCTGATCTGTGGCTTCACGAGGATGCCCGCCGACCCGCGCTCAATCGACTCGACGCATCGCCACGCACGCTTCACGCGCAGCGGTGGGCGGGCAGGGAAAAGACGCGCAACATCGCGGCTCTGCTCGAGCGGGTTGGTCAGTCGCTGCTGCAGCGTGGACACCTCGCTCATGCGGCTTTGCCGAGCCAGCGTTGCCAGGACATCGCGAGCAGCAGCCCCGCCATCATGTCCGCTGCGATGGAGCGGGAGGTGCTCGAGCTGGCGCTTGAGTTCCGGCCACTGATGCTCCTTCCGCTGCTCTGCGAGCCACAGCTCCTGCTGCGCGACCTTCTCGATCGCCTGCTCGTACTTCCAGCCGCCCATCTCTGCAATGCGCTGTAGACGGAACTTCTTCATCTGCTGGTCGCGCTGCAGCTCCTTCATCGAATCAGCGAGAGACTGAAGCGACAGCGCGCGGCCGCGCGACGCTCCACCCACCAACGGAGTTGTCGCCAGCGAGAACGAACTGCCGCCCGTGCGACTTGACCGCGCAGGCGTTGCCGCCGCCGCCGCTGCCGAGTGGAACGACAGCAGTGCGTGGAACGCATCCTCTTGCGCGCTTTCGCGTTCGCGCGCGACCGCCGACATGACGAGCGTGTCCGGGTCGTCGTCCACCAGCCCGAGCGCGAGCGAGTCCCAGCGGCAGTGCGCGCACACGAAGAAGTACTTGCGCAGCGTCTCGTGGAAGGCGGTAGAGAGCGCGTTGCCACAATCCACGCAGCTGAAGCACCGGCTCGAGCGGTTCTGGTACGTGCTCGCCTCCTTAGACGGCATGTTCACGAGCATGTAGCCGCAGTAGTAGGACTCGAACTCCTCCACGCTGCAACGTGGCTGTCGGCACACGGGCTTCTGGCAGAGCTCGCTGAAAAAGAGCGAACTTACGGGCACAAGGTTGCCGCACTTGCACCCGTAGCGGATGCGCACACCAGCGACCGCGCCATGGTCGCTGGCGTCGTCACCGATCGTCATGCTGGTCTGGTCGGCGAGCAAACAGGAAATGGATCTCTCACACGCAATACTTACAAAGCAACTGAACATACTTTCTTCAAGCTGTTTAGCGCAAACAGGCATTCATTGTAGCCACTCGTCGACACCAACACACCAAGTGCACACAATCTGGCCTTGCCGGGAATGCACCATTTGAAACTTGGAACTTGCCTTTCGGTGAGCAGTCCGCATATCGAGCAGTCAGCAGTCTCTCGCGTCTACGACAACTCAAAGCCCTCTGCGTTCTGGATGGCGAACAATAGCTTCTCGACGAGCACCGTGTAGCTTTCGTACTCAGGGAGCACGAGCTGATTGAAGCACGTGTGGGTTCGCGGGAGCGCGTGCGGGTCGAGATCCGACCTTGTGAGATTGAGCGGCGGTTCGAAGCCATCAAGGGGGATCTTGTTCGTCCCCGTCATAAACTTGAGAAAGACACCTCGCGTCTCCTGCGAAAACTCGCGTAGCGCCTGCCACAGCCACAGCACGACCTGCGAGTGCTCGCTGTAGCCTCCCTGGAACACAGTCGAAGCTCGCAGCTCCTCCACGTCGATCGCCGGCTTGCCGTTCATGAGCATCCGCAACTCACCGAGATTGAACACTCGAATCGTCGCGAGTGGGATCAGTGCCGCGAAACCCTGAATCAAAGCGTCGAGCTGCGTCTTGACTCCGAACGCGGTTCGCCACTGCACCATGAGCTCCACGTACTCGTTCTTGTTGAGATCCGTCACGGGGATATCCCTCCCGTTCTCCTTCAGGTCCACGACGACCAACTTCTTCGATCTGCCGTCGTCCACCTCGACGCTGAAGCTTTCGTCGATGACGTCCACGATGCTGTTCTCGAGCATCCATATGAGTGACTTGTGGAACTGCGCGTCCATCTGGCGCAGGTCGTCCATGCCTATCGGCAGATGCAAGAGGTGTTTGTACATGATGTCGCAGAAAGGGAAATCGAGAGTCTGGCGGTCGAAGATCGCCTTCGCGATGAACTTGCCAAGGAACTTGAAATACTGGAGGTGCTTCGCGTTGCGCGCCGATCGGCTGTCCACTTCGTACTGCCCGTGGTCGCACTGTTTGAAGAGGAAGTGCGCACTGTCAAGCGCTCGCGTGGAAATCTGGAGGTACCAGTCTTTCGTGAGCCCGCCCGAGTCGATCCCTGACTCGTTCTCGAACGTGATCTTCGGCTTCGAGATCAAGTCTCGCTGCGAGAGGCGCTGGAAGTGCGCGAATGTGTCTTCAAGCATGTTGGTGCGAGTGAGCTCGAGCGGAAGCGTGGCGCCAAATGCGTTGCTCGGGTCATGTGCAAGATGCTGACGAAGGTCACGGTGGAAGTGGAACCGCTTCCGTCGGAATATCATCTCTGGAGACTCTTCGACAGCACTCACTCCAGCTTTCTCGCGCGCCTCAACGAGCTCTCTCGGCTCCTCTGTCACTCGCTGGCAGGTGTACTTGTTGAAGTAGAATACTTGCTCCGACTTGGGGTCCCAGCATTGTACCCACCGATCGAATGAAGACGCCTGCTCGGCACTCGTAAGCTCCACGATCTCTGGCCGCCCGTGCGCGAGAGTCCGAATCGGGCGGCTCTCCACGAGCACAGTGGAGCCGACGATGTTCGAAGCCTGTAGTCGCAGGATGTAGGCAGCTTTGGGTTTGAGCCCGTCCGCGACATAGCTGCACGCTGTGCCTTCGTAAATTTCCTTGAACGACGTCGCGGTGCTCTCCCGGATCTCCAAGAAGTACATCACCGGCGCAGCGCCGTGGTCGTCTACTCTCGACCAAAAAATGCTCGCGTAGGTGTTCGTCACGGCGCCGGCAACTGGAGGAAGTGGCGTGCTGGGGATCCCCGGGAGCGTCCAAAACGCGTCGCTTGGGAGGCTGAAGTCGCCCCAGCCGGCCGGGTTGCGGCAGCGCACCCGGAAGACGAACGGCGAGTGGCAAGTCAGGTGGTCGAGCGTGACGTTCTTGATAGCAGAGACGACCGCCAGGCTTGCCCATGCGCTGTTGGGGCTGTCTGCTCGCCGGAATTGCACCTCGTACCGGTCGGCGGTCGTGTCGGTCGACTTTCTCCAGCCAACTACCAGGCTAGTTTGCGTCGCCTCGAGCAGCTTCGGGGGCTTGGTTGCGGGTGGCACTTGCTTCGAGTCGGCAAAGTCCATGATCGAGTCCGCCGAGATCGTCTGCGTGACGTGGACGCTGCTGCCGTCACCGCCACTGCCGCGCGTCGGAGACGCCGCTTCGGACACAAACACGTTGCCGTCCGCGTCCACCGCCACACCGACTGGGTACCGAACGGGACTGCTGGGTGAGGTACCACGACGCTTGATCGCATCTTCGTCCACTGTGATCCAGAGGTACGCCTGACCAGCTTTTGGACTCTCGGGCGGATACTTCTGCGTGATGATGGCCACGGGGGCGTACGGGTAGAGGTTCTCGACGACGTGTGCCACCGCCGCCTTCTGCTTGCGTGCGCGCTCATCGTCCCTAACCACTCGGCAATACTCATGTGTCAGTGTGTCGGCCGGTTCGGTTCGGTTCGGTTCGGTCGACTCCGCCAACTAACTCCATGACTGCTCACTTTTGCGCCTGAAGCTCTTCCTCCAGATCAAGTTGTGCGTCCAGCGCCGCCTGGACGTCCTTGGCCTTTGCGTGACCACTCGCATTGGGATTGCCTGACGTGCTGTACAGGGCCGCAGGCGTCGCAGGCTTGTGTAGTCCGCCGCCCATGGCGAAGCTTGACTGCAAAATGAGCCCGATTTATTTTCTCGCCTCTTGGAGACAACGAAGTGGCAGCTCACATGACGACCAACCGACCGAGCGAAAGCGCGGGTGCACGCATCCAGGAGAATCCTGGAGTGGCGACGAGGGGCGAGAAGCACTACAACGTGACTACAGGGACAGAAGCAGCAACTAACAGCGCAGTTCCGCGTGCGCGTACGTGGCGTTGGGGCGTCTGGCACGAAGACGACCGCGCGTGGCTCGCCTCGCTGGAAGAGCGCAATGCGCGACTACTTCCGCTGCTACAGCGCGATCGGCATGTACCAAGTGCTCCTGCCGCCGCTGCCACTCCGCGCGTGATTCACCAGATATGGTTGGGACCGCACACGATTCCCGAGAGCTGCCGCGGGTGGATGCAAAGCTGGACGGCGCACCATCCTGCGTGGGAACACGTGCGTGCGCGTGTGTGTTGCCGCACCTTGCGTTCCAACAACGTGGGGATGGCAACTGACTGTTTGTGTGCACCTACGGGTGCCGTCGTGAGATCAGCGCCTGTGGACTGACGACAGCGTGAAGACATTCGGGCTGCGCAACCAGGCAGGCGCTGTCGCAATTCGGAGAGTATGCCGGTGATCTCACGATGTCGCTGACTCGCTCTTCGGTCCGAGCAGATCGCGTTCGATGCAGCGCACAACTACGGGGAGAAATCCGACATCCTGCGCTACGAGATCCTGGAGCGCCATGGTGGAGTGTACGCGGACGTGGATGTCGCGTGCCTCCGAAGCTTCGACGAGCTGTTGGAGGTGCCTGTTGTTCTCGCCAACAAAA
>SMMQ01002889.1:0-30515 GCA_008271595.1 [Pythium] brassicae (nom. inval.) | reverse complement strand
CCCAACCCCCCCCCCCCCCCCCCATTCAGGTGTTCTCGTTTGCTGCAGGCATTGCAAACGTAGGCTGTGTAGAGATCAGCAACAGTGTCATCGCCGCAGTGCCTCACCATCCGATCCTCCAGCGCCTGATCGAGGCTATCGAGCAGAAGTCCAAGCAGACACGCCTCGACAGCACTGTCCTGACGCGGATCGCGCAGATGAGCGGCGACCTCACTCTACTCGAGTCGCTTTCCAAGAAGCTGAAGGATTCGGATGCTTCAATGGAGACGATCGCCCGCACCGGTCCGGGACTACTGACGAAGACGTTCATGGCCGCAATCGGATGGGCAGGGACCAACGGATCTGTCGAGGGCTTTCTCGTGCCGAGTCGACACCGCGACAGTGTCATCGCGCTTCCCGTCGAGTACCTGTCGCCGCTGCCGAACGATCTTCACGCCACCGCCGCTGATGCTCCAGCCTCTGAATCCGCCGTCGTTGTCTTCCCTACGGTATCGATGGCAGTTCACTACTGGTCGCGAACGTGGATCCACAGCTGATCGTCCGTGATATCGCCGCGAGGTGCGTTGCGCGTGTTGTCGAGTGCAGCTCTGGGGTTCTGGATTTGAGTGCGCGAACACGGAAGCGCACACTCGCGAGGTCGCTTTACATTGCTGGATCTGTCGAGTTGTGTGAATGGACTGGAGAAGCATCAGCGCGGGGGGGAGCACCATGACATTGCAGGTTGTCGAAGGCGAAGTCCTGCTTCTTCAGTCTATTTTTCAACTGTCTGAAAACCTCCTAAACAGCACAATCAACACCTTGGATACAGAATACCAATGTTCAAATCAAAATGATTGATATCCATCCTGCGATCTGCTCCGAAGCTTCGAAGCCTCACGATGCTCCTCCGCGCTGCCGCCCTCCGCTCGCTCGCCGTCGCCGGCGCCGCGCGTCCCCGCTTGCCGAACCGAGTACCGCAGCGCACTATAAGCGCCGCGTCGACCGCCGGATCTGACCAACACGCGGCAGGCGTCCATGTGAGGACTGCACTGGCGATGGCTGCCGTTGCTGCGGCTGGTGTCGCGCTCGGCGCCAGCACGCACGCGCATGCGGAGCCGGCCACTGGCGATCGCGACACCGTGCTGGTAAACTGGTCGGCATCACACGAGTGCCGTCCGCAGCAATTCTACGTACCGGAGAGCGTGGCTGACGTCGAGCGGCTGCTGCGCGAGTACCACGGGAAGAAGCAGAAGCTGCGCTGCATGGGCGCGGGCGTCTCACCGAACGGTTTGGGCTTCTCCGGCCGCGTGGCCGCTGATGTCCCGGCGAACGAGGCGCTGATGAGCATGGCGCTGTTCGACAAAGTGTTGAACGTCGACAAGGAGAAGCTGCAGGTGACGGTCGAAGCCGGCCACATCGTCGGTGAGCTGCTCGACAAGCTGCGCGCGCACGGCATGACGATGCAGAATGTGGCGTCCATTCGCGACCAGCAGGTGGGCGGGATCTGCCAGGCGGGATGCCACGGCACTGGCGCAGGCATCCCTCCGATTGACGACCAGATCGTCGAGATGGAGATCGTGACGCCAGCTAAGGGGACGATGGTTCTCAGCGACACGAAGAACCCGGAGCTCTTCGCGCTCGCCAAGTGCGGACTCGGCGCGCTCGGCGTTGTCACGAAAGTCACGCTTCAGTGCGTGCCGACACACCGCTTGGCAGAGAAGACGTTCGTGACCACAATTGACGAGATCCGCCCGCACCACGCCAAGTGGCTCAAGGAGTTCCAGCACCTCCGCTACATGTGGATCCCGTACACGGATGCTGTCGTTGTTGTCCAGTGCCGTCGCATGGACGACGCGGAGCCTGCGGACGACTCGCTCTATCCGCCTGTGCAGAACAGCGACGCGGTTCGTCTCGAGGCGCCGCGCAAGCTCTACTTGGAGCTAAAGCACGGGAACCCGGAGCCGGACTACTTGGATTGGAGCTTCACGAAGCTTCGCGACAAGTTGCTGGAGATCAACCCTCTGGACAAGCAGCACGTGGTTCGCGTGAACGAGGCGGAGAAGCAGTTCTGGAAGCTCAGCGAGGGGTTCCGCGTTGCGCTCTCGGACGACATCATTGGCTTTGACTGCGGTGGCCAGCAGCACGTGGAGGAGGTGTCGTTCCCGACCTACGGCACGCTCGACCTGGACTTCATGGAGAAGCTGCTCAAGCGAATCGACGCAGAGGACATCCCTGCGCACGCGCCTATCGAGCAGCGCTGGACTGCAGCGAGCAAGTCGTCTCTGAGCCCGGCGTCGTCGTCCAACCCGGACCAAGTATTTTCGTGGGTCGGTGTGATCCTGTACCTCCCGACAGCCGAGGAGAACGCTCGCCGCGCCATCACGAAGCGCTTCCACGAGTTCTACGCCATGTACCGAGACTTCATGGAGCCGTACGGAGCCACGGAGCACTGGGCGAAGATCGAGTGGCCGCGCGACCCAATCGAGCGCCAGCAGATGCGCGACCGTCTCAAGCGCAGATACCCACTCGAGAAGTTCAAGCAGACGCGTGATGAGGTCGATCCGCACCACATTCTCTCGAACCACATCGTGGACGAGCTTTGCGCGTAAGTGGAGAGAGAAAGCGGCACACGCGCGCGCGTGGACAGCTTGCAAGAGATCGTAGGTTACAACCTTCGCTGTTGTCGATCAACCGATTTTGGTTCCAAGTCTGTTGTTCTGCTCACATTGTGGCGACGAAGTTGCTCGCTTGCTCGAACGAGCTCAGCGGAAGAACCGCGAGCCAGGATGCCACGAACTGCCGACTGAGCGCCGCGTCGGCTTCGTCGACGACTCGCAGCTGACTGAGCAAATGCAGCACTCGCAGCATACGCACGTCCAGCTGGGCTCGGATCTGGTCACAAGACTCCAACTTCGCCATCCTGCTGCATGAGAGCACTGACGCCGCGAAGCAGATCCACTGGAGGCAGCGCAGGAGTCCACTGAGCGACGACTTGGATTCCGAACTCGCGGTGTCGACCGCCGCAAGGAGGTGGTGCGTTGTATGCAGTACGGAGTTGCGCTCTTGATCACTCGAACCGTCTTCGCTGGCGAACACAAGAGAGCTCCAGCACCTCGCCACGAGTTGGACCACTGCATGTGGTGATGGTAGCTCGCAGGAACTGTCAGCTGACAGCGTCGTTGCACCCAGATCCCGAGACAGCAGCTGCTTCGGAGTCTGCAGGTGCTGAGCGGTTGACGGAAGAATCGCCTTCACGAGAGCTGGCAACACTCGGTTGATCAAGCGCGCAGACAGCGACGCACGGCACGAAAGCATCACGATGGTCAGCTCCTTCAGCACCAGCTCTGTACCGGAGCAGCTCGTCATCCACGTCGCTGTTGAGTCAGAGTCATTAAGTGCAGGGACCGCGCGCGTCCGAGTGAACGCAGTTAACCACGCCAACGCTCGCTCGTCCAGTCCTGCCACCAAAGCTTCACCTCGAGGTTGGCGCAAGGCTCTCAAGCCGACGCCCTCGGCGCTACTCCAGAGCAGCTTCCATAGTAATAGTCGAGTAGCGTGGCTTGCGTGGTTGGCGTCATCAATGACTGCGGCGCCATCGAGTGCGAGCGGATCTCGACTATCCCAGACAGCGTGGTGAAGTGCAGCAATCTTGCGGAGTGTCGCTTGAGAGCCGTCGATCCCGACGAAAGGAAAGAGGTGACCGATAAGCGCCACAATCTTCTCGTCCAGCTCGCCTTCGACTCCGTCGGCACACTTTTCCAAGATGCTGTGTGCAGCAGCTTCCGGCAACGACGCGACGAACACCAGGATGTCTTCAAGAGTCAGGAGCAGCGTGTTCTCGATCTCGATTCGGCAGGTGTTCGGTATCTTGGACGTCGAGACGCTGCTGTACTCCTTCACGAGCATGGCAAGGAGATCTACGAGCACCTGGAGTCCGCGTCGTGACGCCTTCCAGCACGAGTCGGTCAGTGCAGAGTGAACGAAGTCTCGCAGGAGCGCGAAATAGTCGGAAGCTTGGGTGTCTGACCTGCTGCCGCGCTTGTCTCCAAGCGATGCAGGATCTATTGGCAAGATCACTTCCCAAATCAAGTCGTGGACATCGACGACACCACCCCTGTCGCGCTCCTTGTTCTTCTCTGCGTCGTTGGGTGTGTGCCCATACACGTCACCGCATGATAGGCCAGCCAGTGCGCACAGGAGCTCGAGCACGTGGTGCCGTTGAGCTTCGAATTGCTCGTGGTGCGTTACGACGCGGCGGATCGCCAACTGCAGCTCGCGGAAGACCACTGGCGACTCGGGCTCGCCATCACACCATTTCGCGAGCAGGGGACACAGCTCCAGGATCCGGACGTACGTATCGATATACTGAGGCGTCACGATGGCTCTGTTGACGATCTCGCGCACCATCGGAGTCGGACTGAAACCGGAGAGCGTCATCAGTGCCCGAAGACTCCTCTCCGTGTCGGCTTCATCCACTGTCAGGCTGTTGAATTCTCGCGAGATCTGCCGCAAGAGCCGGTCCCCGAGTGCTGAGTCCTGCTTGGCAAGGACTCGCTTCGATCGGGCTTGCGCTGCCAACAGGAACGAAACCTGGATGCCCAGTACACGCAGATCCGGAATCAGCGACAGCTCGTCGAGAGCTCGTTGCACCACGCCGCTCACAGTGAGGCCCTCCAATGCGCTTGGTGGAACTGAAGAGACCGACGCTGCTCGAAGAAGTGGTCTGAAGCAAGCGAGCGGCGTGTCTTGATCACGGACGAACTGTGTGACTTCAACTGGGGGGCTGCCCTCCTCGAACGAGCGATGGCCAACGCCATGTGCGTCAGCAGAGGAACGTGCTCGCACCCCTTCTAGATAGCTCTCCAGCTCTGCCTCGTTCGCAACCGACGCACTGGCATCGTCTGCCGCTGCCTCAGCAAGTGCCAAAGTTGCGTCGGAAAGAGAACGACCGGCGCGGCTGGAGCAGAGCTCATCACCAGTATTGAGGACTGCAACACGCAGCGCTCTGGCTGCCAACTGCTCCAGCTTCACGGCCACCGAGCGCAATCGCAGTTTCTCCTGCTCCTCGCGGTCACCATCACTCTCGTCGCTGCCTCGAACTTGCGTCAGGATACGCTGCTGCTGGTCCGCCACGCGCGCCACTGCTGCACTGAGCTTCCGACCGACTGCCGAGTCGAACTGGCGACCGTCGAGCGCAATCGGGAGACTAAAGAAGCGCCTCCAATGTGCTTTGGTGGGCTCGTCTTCGGGGACGATCACTGCATCTACGGCAGCGGATGAGGGTCGAGGAAGCTTGGAGCAGCACTCGGATTCGCTCGGCACCAGCAGCCTCGAGCGCAAAGCCCCCGCCTCCGCAATGTGGTCCTTTGAGAGCGCGTCTGCAAATGCAAGCGCGGCGGCGGCGCCTCCGCGCAGCTCAGGGGAGAGGGAACGAGGCGTCCGAGTGCTTCTTTCGCGCGCGTCAACAAGCGCCTCGATCTCCGCGGCCGCATCCTCCGGATGGCGCTGCAGTAGCGCACATGCGATCGCGTGCTCGTCGGGCGCGTCGAGAGGTGGCATCTGAAGAAAGAACCGCGTATACAGTAGATCGCGGCCACGTCGGGGGCTGGCAGTGCGTTGCTCTCGGCGATCCCCGTCTTGCTTGTCGAGGCTTGCACGTGGGAATTCAAAACCACCAAGTTATTTCACTACTACTTCTGGACGATGGCTACTGGTGCCGGATCCCAGTCGCGCGTCGATGCGCTGCTGCTGCTGCTGTTGCTTCTGCACTCTCTGCGCTGCCGAGCAGCTGTCGTCGCGGACGATCGCTGTTCTCGCCTTCAGTGTCGCTCTCAGTGTCGACTGCATCGCCAGTGGCACGCGTGTCCCTCGCTGCCGCAGACTCATCGAGCCGGTCACTCGGCTGGCAACCACTGTTGCCATTCGCTTGGACGCCGAGCCCCAGGGCTGCGCGCATTCGCTTCGCGTACTTTCTCCGCAGCAGCTCAGCGTACTCGCGCGCGAGGTCGTCGTCGAGGTCGTCGGTCTCGAGGCGGAAGAGCGCGATCGCGTTCTGTTCCTCCAGCAGCTCGTTGCGGCGCTTCATTTCGTCCACGAGGCAGCTCGTCACCTCCTGCAGCTGCTGGATGGGGCTACTGCGCTCGAGCACTTCCGACACGGAGGAGGCTGCACGACGTTTGCCGACAAGCCCACTCGCTGTGCTGTCAGCTGTACGGTTGCTGCTGCTGTTGCTGCTGTTGTTGTTGCTGCTGCTGCCGCCTCCGTTCCGACTACAGCCCGTGCGGCTGATTGATGGACTGCCACCTGGAGCACAAGTCCCCACCGCATCTCCGGAGCGCGTTGTTCCCTCGATACCAACGAGCGATTGTTCCTCTAACCTGACCACAGCGACAGGAGCTGCCATCCCAACAGAAGCCGGTCCAGCGGCAGCAGTGGATACACTTGCGGAAGTCGTGCTGCTCGCAGGCGGCAGCACTTTCGTCGCTACGTCAACGCCAACACCGTTCGCGAGTAGCTGAGTCCACTTGGGCGAATAGCGCAGCAGCTGCCAGCACGCCTCAAAGAGGAACTTGCCATCGTGCTGCCTGAAGTACAGCTCCTTGGCGGCCTCGATGCTTTGCTGCTCGTCGCCATCGCCTCCACACCCGCCCCTGCTCGCCTGTAGCTGCTGGAAGATCACGGCGAACTTTTGTACGTCGCGGTTGATCCGTGTCCAGCGGATCTTGACTCCATTGTGCGGCCGATCGACCGCTGTCACGAGCTCGGCGTGGAAGCGCTGGGACACGACGCCCCAGAATGTCGACGCCCGGGCGTTGCCTGGGGCGGCCGCCGCGTCCGGCGCGTGCGTGTGGGCCATAGCGTCGCCCGCGCTGAGCCACGCGCGACAGAGAGCCTGGTCCTCAGCTACGCTCCAGTTGGCCTTCTTGCCCATGGCGTTCGGTGCGTTCGGTGCTGCTCTGTCGCCACTGCTGCTGCTGCTCCGGTGGTGATTTTTTACTGTCCAAAACCTGGCGATTCCCGCAATTCGCGATGGCAGCGAGCCAGAGACTGCAGACAGCGATGCTGGCAGCAGCGGCCACGCTCGCTGTTGCGCCGGTCGCGTACTTTGCGTGGACGCGCTTCGTGTACGTGTATTGCGCAAAGCGACCTGTGTGTTGAAGAGCCTGCTCATTGCGCCCGCCACACGCTCACCCCGGTTGCTGGGTGGTGGTGGTGGTGGCCGACAGGCGACGAAGCGAGCGACTGCAGGCGCTTAAGCTGCTGCACAAGGTGGAGCTCATTGTAGCGGAGGTGGGAGTTCGGCTCCTGTACCTGGCGAACCAGGCGGAGGACGCGGTGGGCAACGACGAGCGCAGCGCAGCCGAGGCTCCCGAGTCCACGCTGAACTCGTGTACGTGCCTGTGTGCGCCCACACACACACACACGTTGGGTTTCCCCCAGCGTTTGGTGCATGTGTCTGCTGCTTGTATTGTTGTTGGGGGCGCTAATATGTGTGTCGATGATACACAGACTATCACTTTGACTCGCACGGGAACAAGCTCAGGACCAAGTGGGACAGCTACGACGTGGACGCCGAGCTGCAGCGCCTGGAGGAGGAGGAGGAGGGCGAGAAGAACAAGGGCAACGATAGGGACGAAGTGAGTGCGCTCGCCAAGTCAAAGGCCGCTGAGCGCAAGCCGACGTTCGTTGCCATCGACAAGAAGCAGCTCCTGTCCGCCGTCGCTGGCATTGAGCGCGAGTTCGAAGCGGTGCTGGAGTTCCTGGACGACGTTCGCGGCGACGACGACGTCAAGAAGCTGCGCAAAGCGATCGCGCTCAAGATCAACGAGGACCATTTCGGCCGCGTTGACTACGTCCGGCGGCTTCTGGCGGTGTGAAAAGAGCTGTCGGGTGCTGCGGGTGGTGGAAGCCGAACGCCGAAGTGGCTCCCATTACTGTACCACCGCCAAGAGTGGCAATAGACTCGGTTTTGCAGGGAGTCTTGTTGT
Organism: [Pythium] brassicae (nom. inval.); assembly: GCA_008271595.1. Taxonomy (NCBI): domain Eukaryota; phylum Oomycota; class Peronosporomycetes; order Pythiales; family Pythiaceae; genus Globisporangium; species [Pythium] brassicae (nom. inval.). The sequence goes on along the minus strand of SMMQ01002889.1, from coordinate 22,548 downwards.
CGAGTGCCTACGTGGGGCCTGTGTGTGTGTCGCCAGGGAGGCGTCTCGCGTCATGACATGGCCGCCATCCTATACATTGACGACGAGAGGAGTCGCTGCGCTATCGCCGTTCAATTGGCATCTTTATCTTTGATTTTGTATTCTTTCGTGGGAATTGTTGTTTGCTGGACTTTCAAACGCATCTTTCGACCTCCCTATTTGTCAAGCGCAAAACCAGCGAACCAGCAGATGCGGAGTGCCAGCCGCAGCAACAGTCGCGGCCGCCGCCCGAGCGCGCGCAGCCGCCGAAGCCGCTCCCCCGACCTTCGGCCGAGCGCGCGCAGCCGCCGCAGCCGCTCCCCTGCCCATCGCAGTCGCAGTCGCGCCCGCGCGGACACTCGTCACGGGCGCCACAGTCGTAGTCCTGAGACGTCGCGTCACCCGCGAGCCGCCCCTGGGCTAGAGAGGAACTACCCCACGAGCGGAAGCAGCAAGTACGGTCCTTCGGGCGGCCGCCGGCACTCGCCGCCACGCTCTCCGGGCCGCGGACGCAGCGGCTTTGCGGGCCACAGCCGTTTCCGCGGCGAGGACACGGACGGGTTCTTTGAAGAGCGCAAGCGCGAGCGCGACGCCATCTCGTTCAGCATTTGGGCGGGAATCCCGAGCCCGCCACCCATGAGGACAGCGGAGAAGACGACGAAGAAGAAGAAGCAGGAGCAACAGCCAAAAAAAAAAGCCCAGCGCTCACCATCGCCCCAGCGCAGCGCATCCTCGTCGTCGTCGTCGTCCTCGTCCGCGTCGTCGGGCAGCGGCTCGGACGAGAGCGACTCGGACGACAGTCGCGACCAGCGACGCCGCAAGAAGTCGACGCGCGCCGCCAAGAAATCGTCCGCAGCCGACCGGCACAAGTCCCGCAAGCGCTCGAGCCGAAGCCGCCGCAAAGACTCGTCGCGCAAGAGAGCGAAGGCGAGCCGCAGCAGCCGCAGCAAGAAGTCCAGTCGGCACCGATCCAGACGCCGGTCGCCCAGCTCGTCGAGCTCGTCGTCGTCGTCGTCGTCGCCGTCGTCAGCAAGCGAGTCGGACGGCGCGAGCAACCGCAAGCGCGCCCGCAAGGCGAATGCGGCGAGCGACGTGGACGACGACGACGACGACCGGCGCGAAGCCGAGAAGTTCAAGGCCGCGGTGCAAGGGCCGCGCGGCGACAAGGAAGACGACGAGGGCGAGGAGGTCGGGCCGCAGCCGCTGCTCGAGGCGGAGGAGAGCGGCGCCACGTCGATGAACTACGGCAAGGCGCTGCTGCCGGGCGAAGGCGCGGCCATCGCGCAGTTCGTGCAAAAGAACATGCGCATTCCGCGGCGCGGCGAGGTGGGCTGGAACGGCCCGGAGATCGAGAACCTCGAGAACCTCGGGTACGTGATGAGCGGCAGCCGGCACGCGCGCATGAATGCAATCCGCATCCGCAAGGAGAACCAAGTGTACTCGGCCGAGGAGAAGCGCGCGCTGGCGCTCATCAACTTTGAGGAGAAGCAGCAGCGCGAGAACGCCATCATGAACGACTTTAAGGAGATGCTCACGGAGCGGCTCACGAAGAAGCACGGCGCGCGGCTCGTGGAGGACATGGAGACGTCCACCAAGGTGGCCAAGGACTGAGTGGGGGGGGGAGGCAACCAGGCAGGCAGGTTCGGAGGCAGGCAGACAGGAGGTAACGGGTTTGCCCAATCACTCAGCTAATCATCACTGTCGATGGGGTTTGGGATACCGGTACCTACTATGTACATCAATCCTCAAGGTTGTCAACAACAACCTCACATTCTCGCTTTTTCACGGCCAAGGTCCCAGATGACAAGCATGCGCGTGGGCGTCATCGGCGGTGGCGCGGCCGGCATCAGTGCGTGCTAAAGCCGATCGCTGTCTGTTCGCGCCTGTCGTATCTCTGTCCTCAGCACTCACTTGCCGATCAATGACTCCCCCGTGCGCGCTCTTAAAGTCGCAGCCAAGACGCTGCGCGCCGCCGGTCATCGCGTCGTCGTCTTCGAGGCGGCGACGGCGTGCGGTGGCGTTTGGCGATACGACGCGGACGCCGCCTCAGACACGTCCATGTATGAGGTGCGTGGCTTTGGATTTACAGTACTAGTAGGTGCAAGCGCGAAAGCAGCAGATCGCTGCTGACGCTCTGCGCGTGCTTTCTGTCGGAGACGCGCAGTCGCTGCACACGAACCTCCCGACAGGCGTGATGCAGCTGGACGACTTCTCGTTCCCGCCGGGTGTGCGTAGCTTCCCGTCGCACCGCGACGTGCTCCAGTACCTTCAGAGCTACGCGCGCCACTTCCGCGTGGACGACGTCATGCGCCTCGGGTCGCGGGTCACGCAGGTCGCAAAGACCGGCGCTGGGTGGGAGCTGCACGTTGCCAGCAACTCCGGGCAGCAGGCGACAGAGAGCTACGCGGAGGAGTTCGACAAGCTCCTGGTGTGCAACGGCCACTTCTCGCAGCCGTTCTTCGGCACGGTCAAAGGCAGCGAGCACTTCAAGGGCACGGTGCTGCACTCGCACAACTACCGCACGCCCGACGCCTTCGTAGGCAAGGTCCGTGTTGCTGCTTGCTGGATGCTTGAGTCCCTCACCCTGACGACGTGTGCGCGCAGAGCGTGCTGCTGGTCGGGAGAGGTCCGTCTGGACAGGACATTTCGCTCGAGCTCGTGAACTCTGGCGCCAAGCAGGTGGTGATGTCCTGCCACGACTTTGCCGAGTTGCCACCGTCCGTCTTGGACAAGCGCACTCTCAAGCCGCCAATCGACCACATCGCGCCAGACGGCGCCGTCGTGTTCACGGACAGCACGACGCTGGAGGCGCCAGATGTGCTCATGTACTGCACGGGATACCGCTACTCAGTCTCGGACTTCCTCCCGGCGGGCATCCTGTATCCGTCCGCTATGCACGCTGCCAGCACGACCCCGAAGGGCGACGACGCTTCATCATCCGCGCCGTACTCTGCGCCGCCCGACGCAGCGTTGCTGGAGGAGCTCGAGCGCGTGACGGCCGCTGGCCAAGCGCTCGCGCCGCTCTACAAGCAGCTCTTCTCGATCGAGGAGCCGGACGTGGCGTTTGTCGGTCTGCCGTTCAAGAACCTGCCGTTCCTGTGCTTCGAGTTGCAGGCGAAGTGGCTCGCGCGCGTGTTTGCTGGAACCACGGCGCTGCCGTCAAAGGAGCGCATGTACGAAGACTTCTTCGCAGGACTCCGCGAGCTGCCGTTTCCGGTGCGGAAGCTGCACCAGCTTGGCGAGTTGCAGAGCGCGTACTTTCGGTGAGCTGCGTGCTGGCGCTCGGGGATGGTGCACGAAGCGGCCAGTGTGGGTGAATGTGTTGGTGTGTTACTGACCGACAACCTCGCGTTGTGGATGCCACGGAGGACAGCGACCTTGCGACACTCTCGGACACGAAGCTCAGCGAGGTGGTGCAGTCGATGTACCATGACGCTATGCTCTTGCGCGTCAACTACCCGTTCGAGTACCGGAAGGCCGAGTACGCGCAGGACCCGCTCAGCGGAAGGTGGACGCGGACGCTCAAGCGTGAGTTCGAGGTGGCCATCCAGACGTTCGAGTAGCGAGCAGTGGATAGGGATCCGCTTCGAAGGACGCAAGCGCAAACAAGGAGGTTCATACTGTATACCAGATAGACAACACCGGCTGTGCTAGCTGCCAATCGCCAACGTCGTGAAGTTGGCAGTCGGTCCGGTTTGGCCGTTGGTTCCCCAGCTCGCAACCCCTGCGACTGTGACGAAGTAGGTCATGTTGGGCTGCAGCTGCGAGACGACTGCAGTGGTGCCCAAGCCGCGGTAGACCTCCACTTTGTTCATCCGCAGTGAGTACCCGTCGACGTCGCGCAGCGGCTCCCACGTCACGCTCGCCGAGTCGGCAGTCACGTTGCGCACCACTGGCGGCACTTTGTGTCGGTCCATGGCGTAGAATGTGGCTATGTCGGAGCAGAGGAGCACATTGTCACCGAAACCGTCGGTCAGCAAGTGACGAACTCCGCCGATGATGAAAGCGCCACAAGACACAGGCCAGCACTCACACATGACCGTCAAGTAGGCGGTCCACCCCCAGGCGGCGTAGCCCTGTACGAAGGCCCCGAGCGCCGCAGACTGCGCGAAAGCCGCGAGCGGCGTCGGAAACCGCGTGAACGGGATCAGCACCGCGCCGAGCATCGTGTGGTGCAGGTGGAAGTAGCTCGAGCTGAAGAGCCCCCACGTGATCACGACCCACGCCACGAGCGCAATGTACGCAGCCAGGTACTTCTTCCACGCGCCAAGCCGCCAGAGCTGTCGCAGGAACACCCACGCGCAGTAGAGCACGAAGACGGCGCCAACCGCCAGCACAATGTACGACCCGGCGCTGGTCTCAGACTCTTGGTAACCGCCGAGGTCGATGTTGAGCCACGGGACGTACGCGAAGTAGTTCATGTGCAGCAGCGTGTTGAACGGCACGACGTAGCAAAGCCCCCAGAGCACCACGCGGCGCCGCGTCGACAGCTGCCGCCACTCGCTGAACGTGTGCACCGGTCCGACGTGGAAGACAAAGTGGCTTGCGGCGAGCAGCACGAACACCTCCGCGAACGACCGGAGGGCGATATCCTTGTAGTCGACACTGGGGGGCTGCCCGACGACGCGCACGTACATGAACCCCCAGGCCACGAGCCCATAGAAGAGCGCTGCCGGGTTCGTGTGCGGCAGCAGCGCGTAGCCAAAGAACATGACGACACCCACGGCCATGATCCCCCACGAGAGGTCCGTGCAGTTGGAGCTCGCGCCAGCTTTGAACTCAATCGTCTTGGGGAACCACGAGAGGAACTCCTGGCTCGAGACGCCGTGTGCAGAGGAGCCGTAGAACGCGTTCGCAGCGCCAGAGTACTTGTAGTACCCGCAGCCGCCGTTGGAACCGATGACTCCGGCGTGCATCGCAGCGCGACAGATCCGCGAGTCGGCTCTGCACGCAGCACATGAGCAGAGGAGCGCACGCGCGGTCGGTCAGTGTGGGCCGAGACGCCTCGCATTTAGTAGTAGCTCACTATTCGTACCGGTAGGGCCCTGACCCGTAGACGACAAGCGAGGTGTCGCCGTCTGTGACGAGCAAGAGACATCGTGTGAGTCCCAGGAGCGAGTTCTTCAGTACCAAGTACCCATGCGAGTATCCGCACCGAGGTTGCACTTGGTGGGGCACCGAAAGGCCGACCAATTGGTCTCGAACGGCCGGCAGTCGATTCCCCAGAGACCGCAGCCGTCGCCGTACGCCCACGAGCGGCAGCCGACGAATTCGGGCGTCGCCTCGGCGCCGCCGCCGCCGTCGTCCATCGTGGCCGCGAAGAAGCTCAGGTACGTGAGCATCACGAGCAGCGCCACCCCGAGCAGTGAGTAGCCCACCAGTAGTCCGTGGTGCCGCAGGAAGAGCCGCGCGCGGTCCCGTGTCGCCAGCCCCAACTTCACGCGAGCGTCGACGTCGTCAATGCACGAGATACCACCGCGCGAGTCGGAGGATGACCGCGCCGACGTGCGCACGTACGCGACCTGTGGGGTGGGCGCGGTCGCCAGATCGGGGCTCACAGTCGATGAAATCGTCACGCTCGCGCGCTCCGAGGTGCCACCGCCGCTCGCGCTGCTGTTGCCGAGCATGACGCGCATGCGATGTCTGGCTCGCACAGCGAAATTTCGATTGACGAGGACCTCGAAACCGAACTGCCAAAAAAACCGACTGGGATGAAACGTCGTCCTCGTACAGAACGTACTGTACGAGTACAGTACGTAACGTTTTGTCCTTTATCCGGAACGAGATAACGAGGAAAGCAGGACGCAGTGGTGTGGCTGAAAGCTGGAGTTGAAGAGGACGCAAGACATTCGCAAGCGCATGCTGAGTCAAGACTCGTGGTGCTCTCTCCATGCAAGTACATTGGACCTTTGTATGCGCAGTTGAATGTTCATATAACTGACCGAATAGATGGATGGAGGATGGGGGGGGAGGCAGCCAAACCGAACGAACGACGCGGGAGCTGCTTGCTGCCACGCGGACACACGCCCGCCACGAGAGGGAGGACGCTCTCGCGCTAGCCCACGAGCGCCTCGAGCACGACGCGGGTGGCGTCGGCCGCCTCGCGCACGTCCGGGTCCGCCTCTCGCTCCGCGCGCGCCAGGTCCCACACGATCTCTAATGTGTTCTCCGTCGTGGTCGGGTCGTTCAGCGCCGGCACGAGCACGCCGAGCGTGCGCAGCGCGCGGAAGCGCAGGTTCGCCGTCTTCGACGTGCACTCGGCGGCCACGATCTCGATCACGTCGCGCAGCTTCTCGATGTCCTTGAGCTCGCTCGCCAGCAGCTCGAGCGCCGCCAGCCCCGTCACGCGCGCGTGGAACGTCGCCGCCAGACACGCCGTGACGCGCGGCACGCCCTTCTCCGCCAGCCAGTCCCTACCTAACGACTTCACTAACACCGGCAGCGTGCTGCACACGGCGGCGCGCACGTCGTGCACAGCGTCCACCAGTAGCTGCAGACACCCGTCCGCAAACTCGAGCGGCACGACGGCGCCGTCCGTGCGCGCGGCCCATGAGCCGACGCACTGCACAAACTTCACGCGCACGCGCCACTGCGGCGACGCCCGCAGCGAGTGGAGCACCGGGAAGATCATCGACCCGATCGTCTCCGACGCGCTCTCAAAGTGCCGCACGACCTCTTCGAGCAGCGCGGCGCGCACGTTCGCGTCCTGGTTCTCGTCCAGCAGCTCTGCGAAGATCGGCACGAGGTCGTCGTAGTACGCACCACCGACAAGCTGCAAGGATTTGCCGACGGTCTTTGCCAGCGCCTGCCGCACCGCCACCGACACGTCCGTCGCGAGACGGTACGTCGCTGGGAGCACCGACCGCATGATCTTCGCTTGCGCCGCGACCACGAACTCGTCCGTGCTGTCCTTGAGCGAGAGCCGCTTCAGCGTCTCCAGCTCGTCCACGCCGGACGCCGCACTCGCCTCTCTCCGCAGCGCCAACTCGACCAACACGTCGCTCAGCAAGTACCCGCCCTCTGCGCACGCCTTGCGCACTTCCACTGTCGGGTCGCGCACCATCGCGACGAAGTGGTCCACAAAAATGTCCGCGTACTCGGCGCCGAACGCGCGACAGAACGCCGGGAGCGTGCGCGCCGCCTCCAGACGCACTTGCCACGACGAGTCTGACGCGTACGTGTTCACCATCGGCACCATCTGGACGTACAGCAGCTTCAGTGCCTGCTCCGCTTCGTCGCTCGTGACGTTCGGCTTCGTGGACAGAATGGTACGGAGGTTCGTCGCGAGCTGGATGCAACTCTTCACCGCAAAGATGCGCACAATGTCGTGGCTGTCGGCCGTCGCTCGCTCCAGCAGCTGCACCGTCCACGCCGCTGTGGACGGACCGGCCGCGATCGCCAGATCAGCGATCACGGACGTCACAGCACGACGCACCAGCGGGTTGTCGTCGCTGCACATGCGCTCGAACATCCCACGCAGCTGCACCGGCACGTCGTCGCTCACGTGCGCGTACACCATCGCCACGAGCGAAATCGGCACGATGCGTGCAGTCGGGCTCGAGCTGATGCTGTGGCGCGCCATCATCGGGACGATGAACGAGCCCACGTCGCTGTCTGCGAGGGAGAGGATCACCATCTTGAACGCACTCACCATCACGTCCCACGTCGCGTGGTTCTCGATGATCGAGAGGCTCTCGAGCACGTGCAGGATCACGCTCAGCAGCAGCGTGTACCGCTGCTCAAAGAGCCCGATCGTGGGGAACTTTGCCACTCCCGACTTGGTCGACGCGAACTGCTTCATCTCCGCAGCGCGCTTCGCGAGCCACCCGAGGAACTGAATCGTGCGGATAACCGTGCTCTCGCCCTTGTCGTCGTACTCGTGGATCTGCGAGAAGAGGTTGAGCAGGAAGCGCCGCTCCGTACACATCTCTCCGCTCCGCTCTTCTTGCAGCAGCCGCGTCTCCTGCAGCAGAATGAGCTCCCACGCTTCCGACGACGCGATGAACTGGTTCAGAGGGTTCGGGTACGAGCTGTCGAGAGTCGGCGGGTGGTACTCCTCCGCGCTCAGGTACTGGAACAGCGCGACCGCGACTGCTTTCGGGAACACGAGCACAGCTTGGTGAATCTTGAGCTGGAACACGCGGAACGACATGCGGTCCTGCTCCGGCACGGGTCGCTCCGTCTTCTGCTGGCGGATGTTCATCGAGAGCTGCTTCCGGAGAGTCTTGTACTCCTCCTGGGGCACCACAATGAGCTGCAGCTGCAGAGGTCGCGCCGCGGTCTCGATCATGCGCAGAGTCTCCTTGTGCGTCAGCCGCGTGATCTCCACGCCGTTGAGCGCGACGAGCCAGCTCGAGCGCTTCACAGCAGCGCGCTCAGCGGCCCCGCCTGGCTTGATGTCCACCACGATCGTTCGCTGCGTGTGCCGCACACAACGAATTCAGTCAGTGGGTCTGTTTGGGTGCGCATCCCACCTCCCTCGACGCTAAGCAACGACAAACCTCCAAGATGTTCTCGACAGTGAGTCCCAATGGACCCGCTGGAATCGTCGCCGCGTACACCTTCCCTCCCCAGCACACAGCTGGGTTCGCAGGGTCCCAGTTGTAGCCAACCACGCGCCGGAAGTCGCTCGCAAGACGGTCTTCGTTCAGGAAGTTGTTCACCGCGCGGTCCAAGCTGAACTCCGCCAGCAGCAGCAGATCCACGATCACCTTGAACTCCACCGACGAGTCGCCGATCGCTTCGACCATCGCCTCCACGGCGCGGCAGAGCGTCTGGAGACCGTACTTTGGCTCCACATCGTCAAGAAGCCCCACGTCATCTACAAGCTCTTCCATCACCACGTCCTCATCCGGCACCGTCGGTGCAGCAGTAGCAGGAGTTACAAAAGTGGCCGCAGGAGTTGCAGCAGCAGGAGTTGCAACAACCGCTGCGTCCGTTGTCGTGGATTCGATGACACTCTCGTTCGTAGCAGGGAGCTGCGCATCGGGCTTTGCTTCATCATGGTGCTCCGGGAGGTCGTCGATGTCGATGTCGTCCTTCGGCTGCTCGGGAACCGCGACCGCTTCTTTCTTCGGTGGTTCAGGAAGGTCGTCGTCGATGTCGATGTCGATGTCTTCCTTGTGATGAACTGGAAGCTCGTCGATGTCGATCTCTGCCTTGAGCGTCTCTTTGTTCGCCTTCTCTGCAGGCGCAGGAGTCGACACAGCGGCTGGCGGGTGGCTTGAAGGCGCAGAGTCAGCAGCTACCGTCTTGGCTTCTTTAACCTGAGTCGCAGGCGGGGCTGAAGCAGCCGCAGCCGTAGCAGGCGTCGTGGTTCCGTTAAGGTGCTCCGTCACAACAACAGTCTTCGCTGCCGCATGAACGTGATGTTCCTGCAGATGCGCAGTCGACTCATGGGCGCGACGGAAGCGAAGCGTCGACGGTACCGGGATCTCCTGTGGTCGCATCAGCAAAACCGTGTGAGTGGGTGCGTGAGCGGGGACCTCCCTTTGAAGATCCAAGCAGCGGTTACGCACCTCGCCAGACAGCTCCTGCGCCACGGCTGCGCAGTTCTTGTCCGTCAGCACTGTGTCGCGGAACGACAGCAGCACATCCGACTTGTGGACGCCCGCGAGCCCAGCAGGACCGCCTGGGTCCACCTTCTGCACAACTGCACGGCCGAAGACGACGCCGATCTGCCACTTGACTTTGCCGTCGGTGATCGTCACCTCGTACGTACCGGGGCCCTTCAGAGCGTCGTCAACAGCAGCGGGGACAGTGTTCGCGGGATCGACAGCAGCATCAGAATCCGATCGCGCCGGCTCCGAGTGAGCTGCATCAGACGCGGCAATCGCCTCAGGCTGGTGCAGCGGCTCGAGTGGCTGCGCAGCGATCGGGGTGGCTACAGACGGCGTGGGAGGGAGCTCGGTCGACGACGTCGCAGGCTCAGTCGATGCTGACGCGCGCGGCGCAGGAGCGGGGAAGAGCGCGTTGTGGCTCGGAGCTGGCGCTGGAGTCGGCACGGCGCGCGCGGCTTTCCCGTCGTCACCGTCGTCTTCTTCGTCGCTCGACTCGTCTTCGTCCCCGTCGGCGCCGTGCTCGACAAAGTAGATCTCCACTGCTTTCTGCAGGTTGCTGTTCGTGCGACGTAGCAGGTCGAGGATGATGGGCTTCTTCACGTCCCCGCCGAGCAGATCGCTGAGCTCCGCGGCCTGCGGCGGCCAGTCGGCGGTCGCGTCCTCGTCGTCCGCGTCGCCCTCGACGTCGTTCTGCTTGAACTCGGCGCCGTTCGCGGCTTCCGCCTGGAAGTAGAGATCCACCGCCTTGTTCGGGTCGTTCCCGGCTGCAGCGAGCAGCGCCAAGATGCGCTCCTTGGAGAGGTTGCGGTCGCTTGGGCCGAGGATCGCGCGGATCACGTCCACGAGCGCGTCGGTCTTATTGGCGTCCATGGTGGCTGCTCCTCCACAGTCTTCTTGGTAAGAGGGGGGGGGGAGGGAGAGGACAAAGTTGAGGGGGGAGGGAGGAGGTCCTGACGAATTGGGGAAGGGGGAGACTGTTGCGCGCACAGACAACGCGCTCCGTCACACTCACACGGGCACGCGTGGACCGAGTGCTCGCTCGCTCGCTCGCAGGGAGGCTCTCCGGACCCACGCGGCAACTGGCCCTTTGAACTTGGGGATGGAGCTGGAGAGAGCCGACTCCGAATGAGCTTCTCGCGGGCGCTGATTTCCGCGGTAGGGCAAAAACGAAGGGAGATCGACAAGTTTGGGACGAGATTCCGATGCTGATTTTTGTATAGTATACTATCAAGAACTTTAATGCTGAAAATCATATGCAAGAGTAGGACAGACAGTTTGCATTTGTCGAAAAAAACGAAGAGATTTCGATCCCGGCACTGCGCTTGAAAGAGCTGGCAAGATCGCGCAAAATGACGCCGGAACATGAAGACCCGCTCGCAGTGGCGCTGGTGCGTGCGCTTCGCCCCGCCACTCGCTCTGTGGAATCAGTAGTCGCGTATGTCTCTCTTTCGTATCTCCCTCACAGCCTCCGCGTCGGTTATGGACGTAACAGGGCGGTGACCTGCTCACTCGAGTGCGCAATGCCAAGATTCTCGTGGTCGGCGCCGGCGGCATTGGTGGGTGGCAGTGGCTTTAGGGTGCTCTCTCTCTCTCTCTCGCTTTCTCTCTCTCGCTTTCTCCCTCTTTGCTTCCAAGCGCGCTCACTCTCTGACCATCCGCACGCACGCGTAGGCTGTGAGCTGCTCAAGAACCTCGTGCTGAGCGGCTTCGAGACCGTCGAGCTCATCGACCTCGACACGATCGACGTGTCGAACCTGAACCGACAGTTCCTCTTCCGCGCGCACCACGTGGGGCAGTCCAAGTCGCTCGTGGCGCGCGAGATCGCGCTGCGGTTCAACCCGAACGCGCGCATCACCGCGCACCACGGGAACATCAAGGCGAGCCAGTTCGGCATCGAGTACTTTGAGCAGTTCGCGCTCGTGCTCAACGCGCTCGACAACGTCGATGCGCGCAAGCACGTGAACCGCCTGTGCCTCGCGACGAACACGCCGCTGATCGAGAGCGGCACGACCGGCTACCTCGGGCAGGTCTCGGTCATCAAGAAGGGCGAGACCGAGTGCTACGAGTGCACGGACAAGGTGACGCAGAAGGTGTACCCGATCTGCACGATCCGCAGCACGCCCGACAAGATGGTGCACTGCATCGTGTGGGCGAAAGAGTGCTACAAGCTGCTCTTCGGCAAGACGGAGGACTCGATGCTGTGGGAGGACCAGAGCGGCGAGGACAAGTCCGCGTTCATGGACCTCGTCACGCGCTCGGACGGCATGGTGTTCGACTCGGCGGCGCTGCTCGCGTACGCGCAGGGCGTCTTCCGCGGGCTCTTTGAGCTCGAGATCCGCAAGAAACTCGAGATGAAGGTGTACAAGACGGCAGCGAAGCGCCCGCAGCCGCTCGTGCTGGAGGGGATCCTCGGCGCGACGCTGCTGCAGAACCTCACGCTGGACGACGTGAGCGTGCAGGAGCAGGCGAAGGTCTGGAACGACCGCGAGGTCTGGAGCGTCGCAGAGTGCGTCAAGCGCTTCTTTGCGTGCATCGTCAAGGTGCTGCAGTCGGAACAGTCGCGCGCGCACCTCGGGAGCTACGAGTTCGACAAGGACGACGCCATCGCGATGGAGTTCGTGACGGCGGCCGCGAACCTGCGCGCCGCGGTGTTCGCGATCCCGATGGAGTCGCTGTACAGTTGCAAGGGCATCGCCGGGAACATCATCCCTGCGATCGCGACGACGAACGCGATCGTGGCCGGGCTCCAGGTGCTCGAGGCGCTCAAGATCCTGCGCGCGGAGAAGCCGCTGGGCGAGGTGTGCAGCTACACGTACTGCAACCGTGTGTGGGACTCGCGCGGCGTGCTGCTGAACCCCGTGGCGCTCTCCCCGCCGAACCCGCAGTGCTACGTGTGCTCGAAGCACATGCTGGAGCTGGCGATCGACACGGAGAAGACGCATCTGCGGGACTTTGTGGACAAGGTGCTGAAGAAGAAGCTCGGCGTGAACGAGCCGACTGTGTCGATCGGCTCGAATACAATCTACGAAGAGGGCGAGGACGCGGAGGAGAGCCTGGCAGTGAACCTGGGCAAGCTCCTGGTGAACCTGCCGGGTAAAGGCATCGGCCACGACACGGTGGTTTCGATCGAGGACTTCTCGCAGGACTTTCGGTGCTCGATCCGCGTGCTGCACCGGGACGAGGAGTCGTTCGGAGAGAAAGCCACCGAGCTATTTGCGCTCGGCGGCGACGTGCAGCAGCTGGATGCAGCGAAGGAGGCGGCGTCTGCAGCGGCAGCCGAAGGCGAAGAAGAGTCGAAAGGTGACGAGGACATGGAAGGCGATGACGACTCGGACTTTGAGGTTGTTGATACGCCAGTTCCAGGCGCGCAGGCGCACAAACGCGTCCGAGAGGAAGAGGAGGAGAAAGCGCGCAGTCGCGACGACGACGAGTCGAACCGCGACAACGACGCCGAGATCGTGGAGCTGAAGCGTCCGAAGGCGTGAGAAACAGAAAGCAAGAGGCTTGGGTTGAGCGTCAAACGAAAGCGAGCAACGAAAACGAGTCATCGAGAGGGAATGGGAATAGGAGAGACCATCTTTCTCTCTCTTTCTCTCTCTCTTTCTCACTCTTTCTCATTCTCTCTTTTTCATCTCATTTTTGCTCTCTTCCCTGCAATATGCCAGTTTATCCAATCAGTGTGGTACAATTCACCAAAGTATACTTTATTCAAGTTCAACATTTACCACCCGGGTTGGCTCGGAATTTACCAGTACTGTTTGCACGTCGTTTGAGTTCGACGCGCTATTACCGGATTGGTTTTGACTCGCTTTGACTATCGCTCAACTTTCCAACACGCACGACTCGGCCACGACGACCCACGAGAGCCTCATGGCCAAGCCCAAGATCGCCGGCGCGTCGCAGCTGGAAGCAGACGCGTCGTCGTCACAGGACCAGCAGAACGGAGCGCCCGAGGCGCCGGACTCGCCGCTTTTCCACGAGTCGGCGGCGCTGTACCCATCAGCGCCCGGCGAAGGCTCCCTCGCGTGGGACTGGAGCATGAGCGACACGTTTTACGACCCGATCGTGCAGGCGAACGTCGACCAGCTCGTGCACGTGCGCAAGAACTGCGCGAACGTCGTTGCAGCCAACCTCGGCGCGTGCAGAGGCGTCCAGCAGGAGGCGGCGCAGTTGGCGACAATGCTCCGCGACGCCACGGACTCGACGAGCGCGTGTGTCCGGCCACTCCGGCGCGGGCGGCATTATCGGGACGTGTGGGAGGAGGACGACTTCCTCCACCTGAAGCGGAAGCGCGACGCGTTCTTGGGCGAGAAGAAGAACGGCTTTGGCGGCCAGGAGCCGCTGCTGTCGAACCACGAGCTCGTTCACGGCTACGACGACGAGCTCTTCCAGCGGTACATCGGGCGGCTGGAAGCCGAGTCGCGTCACCAGCAGCAACGCAACGTGAGCGACGACGACGCAAAGGCAGTGGCGACTGGTGCTGGAGAGAAGAACGGGGGCGACGCGAGCGACTCGAAGCGGAACGCGAAGGCGCCGCCAGCCAGTCTCACGCACAGCGTCCTGCCAGAAGTTCCAGTGCAGCAGTGGCATCCAGCAGCGTGGGGTTCCTGGACGATGAAGAAGGCAGCGGTGCGTTGTCTTGCTGTGCGCGAGTACCAACCGCTCGCAAACGGGTCACCATACTATGGTGAACTGGACTAACAACTGACGGGCTGGTGTGCTGCGTGGCTGGCTGCACAGGCGGACTTTGAGGAGTTCCACCCGGCGTCGCTCAGCCGCAGGTCGGTTTCAAGTCGCTGCGCCGAGGAGGCTGCAGTACTGGTGCAACTCGAGAGCGAGAGACAGCAACAGCTTCCGCAGAACTCGTTGAGGAATGACAGCATTGGCACAAACAACGACGAGGAAGCCAAGCCCGCGGAGAAGCAGCAGCGTGGCAGCGCATTGCTTCCAGTCGCAGCGGCGCTCTGGGGAAACGGCAGATGCGACACCGCGTGCTTGCCAAGCTACGGGTCTGCTCTTGAAGAAGACGAGATCTCGCACGCGATCGCGGCGTCGCTTGCGCGTCTGATCCCGCTCTCGATGCTCAACTGGCGGCTTGCGCAGACCGTGTACGAGCGCGCGGGCGTGTACGCTCAGTGCTCCTCTGTGATCAAGCAGGAAGAGAGGCTGTCGAGGCGGATCGAGGCGCTGTATCAGCGCATGTACCCTCCGCGAGACGACGAAGACGAGCAAGAGGAGAGAGTGCAAGCTGCGCGCGTGCCCGTGTTCCGCAGCAGACGCACAGACCTCGTCACACACAGCCTAAAGTTCTGCCGAGACAGCGAGGAGGCGCAATGCGTGGCTGCGTCGGTCGAGTACGCGCTGACGCTCCAGGTGGGAGACGAAGTGGACGTGCTCGATCGGAACGGGTGCTGGAACGACGGCGTTGTGGTGGACGTGTTCCGCGAGAGCGGTCAGGTGGTCAAGTTCGTGCTTCTGCGGCTGTCTCTCTGGGACGCGAGCGGGTCGGAGTGGGTGTCGGTGACGGAGGGCCGCATCCTCCCCCGCGGAGTCGCGGACGGAAAGACGTCGTTCATGATCGGCCCCACGCACAGTCTGAAGCGCCGAACGGAGTTCAACCGGGCCCTCGCAGACACGCTCGAGAAGACGCTCTCAGTGCGGCACGTGGAGCAGAACGCTGCGGCGGTCGAGCGGAAGCGCGTGCACGCAGCAAGCGGCCACGCGAACAACGGCAGACTACAGAAGAAGAAGGCGAAGCGAGCACTCTAGCGAGGTGCCAACACGCGCGGTTGCTCGGCGATGTAAACTAGTGCGTTCTCTCGAGAGCAGTCGGCTCGTTCGATGCCTTGGGGCGACATGAGAAGCTGTTGAAGGACATCGCGGCAAAGAACCGAGATCTGAGGAGAGACGACGTGCGTGAGGTGGTGAATTGGGTGTTGCAATGCGTGAGGACTCACTTAGGCGTTGAACGGTGAGTCGGGGCTGCCTGCCCACATGCGCAAGAACTGCACGCCGCCGTGGCGCTTCTGCGTCTGCAGGTCCTTCATGGCCACGCGCTGCTCCTGATCGTGGATGCGGTCCAAGTAGGCGAACTGCTGCCCCGCTCCACGCCGCACGTTTGCGCGCTGCTTCCACTCGTGCAGTCGCTCCTCTTTCGTATGAGTCGCTTCGTTCTGTTGCAGCTGCGCCTGTGTGCGCTCGAAGCGCGCCTGCCGCACCTTCTTGTGCGCCTCGAACTCGAGCGTGCTCGCTGGTCGCTGCTCGCGCGACAGGTCGCCCGAGTTCAGCCCGCGCCGCATGGGGCTGTACGTGTCCGCGGTGGTCGTGTGGAAGCGCTCGTGCTCGCCCATGTAAAGCCCAGAGTCCCTCGTCACCCCGTCGCCGCCCAGCCCCACGCGTGTCCAGTCTGTTCGCTCCATGCGCCGGTGCTGGAAACGGTCCTGGTTCACGTAGAGGAAAGCGTTCAGTTCGAAGCCCCCGCGACTCGGACTCCGCTCGTCATCTCTCTGCAGCGACCTGAGCGCTGTGGAGTCGCCAAACGCTCGACTTGGGGCCGGCGGAGTCCGAAAGAGTGGCGACGCAGCGATGCGCTTGCTCAGGTTTTCTGGCAGACACCCCGACGACGCGACGCCGCTCGCGTCCGGGGCCTCCTCATCGCCGCTCGGCGCACGCCGCTCAAAGTACTCGGGGTCAAACTCTTCGCGCGGAGTGAGCTTCGCGTTCATCTTCTGGTGCAGCGCCGTGAGAGCGTTCTTGCGGCCGTTGTCCAACAGATCGGTCGGGATCTCGCGCTTCCCGACGCCAAAGTACTGCACGAACTCTTTCATACTGATGAGCTCGTCGCCGTTGCGGTCGATCATGCGAATCATCTCCTCCATCTCGTTTGGATGCATCGGCAGCTTGAGAAAGTCCTTCCCGAGAGCGCTCTTCACCTGCTCGTACGAGAGGACCCCGTCATTGTCCGAGTCGAACTGCTTGAATGCGTACATCAGCAACTGCTCGTTCTTGCCGCCGTGGATGCTGACGTCTAAGCCATGCAGCGCCGCGAGCTGCGCGGTCACTTTGCTCCGTAGCTCCTTCATGCGCTCGCGAGATCTCGGCGACAACTCCAGAGGCGACCGGTACTTGAGCGCGTACGACGACCCGGGGTCGCTCGTAATGCAGCCGTCGCCGCCAAGCTCCCCTGCGCTGCCATTGCCTCCCGTGTCGCCTCCGAACTCGCTCGCCGTGAACATCTGCGTGAACTCGTGAAACTCCACCGCGTTGTCGCCGTTCGTGTCGACATTTGCGTACATCGCGCGAGTTTCTTCCGGCGACAAGCCCACCTCGGACGCCTCCACCATGTTGAGAAAGCGCTGGAAGGAGATAACCCCGTCGCCGTCACGGTCGAACGCTTTGAAAACTGCGCGCATCGATCCGTACTTTTGCACGAACGCCTCGTAAAGTCGCTTGCGGTTCTTCACGAATTGCGCGTGCTGCTTCTTCAGCTTCGCGCCACTCTCTTCCTCCCGCCTCGCTTTCGCGTCCTGTTCCGCCATCACCGACTTGGTGTTGCCGCCGCCGAGTGAATCGCGATGGCGAGGTTGGTGTGTGATTGCTGTCAAGCGGGTCGGCGCGTCTCGAGTCCCGTCCGCAGTGCGCGGGTTGCGCGCGACTTGCACTCGGCTAGCGATACTACTCGGCGTCATGGATCGAAGTCGTCGGAACTCGGTGCGGACGACGTGCGGGTCTCCTCCACCCGCTCTCTCGCCGCGATGATCGATGCTGGAGTCGCTTCCTGCAGAGACTGTCGTCATCGTGGACTTGATGAGATCGATGTTTGTTGAGCATATCCGGCGAGTCCCGTTCTCTAGAGCACCAGCAAACTCTGAAGCGGAAGAGCTTTTGGAGAGATTCGTCGCGCCGACCTGAAGGCGCTTCCGTTGCCGCGGAGGTAACTCGGCATGCGAGATCACCGCGCCGACGCTCACACTCGGTGCTACGCGGATAGGCGACGAGGGCTCGTCTCGAGCTGGGCATCGCAAGTTCTTTCGCTGCAGCAACATTGGTCGAAGCTGGCAGGCTCAAAGCTGGGCAGCGGCGTGCCAAGTGGAACCACACACTTCTGTCGACCAGAGGTCGGCCATCCTTGACCTGCTTGTCGACTTTGATCATACAAAGATCAGGTAACTCTGCCACAAAGACCATTAGTGGAACAGTACCGCAGGTACTCTACGCTATAAATAGCCTTTCAAATTGGTTCCTGTATCGAAATAACCATCAAACATTCTTGCAATGGCCACCGCGGGCGGCTTCGTGCGGCTGCTCGTGTGCGAGGTGAACGACCCACGTGCGCGCTTCGATGCCTCCGAGCGCCGCCAGTTGCGCGATGGCTCCTCCGTGCTCAGCAAAGTGCGCCTGCAGGGTGTGTGCACCCTGCTGACGCGCAACGCACAGAGCTGCGAGCTCCAGATTGGTAAGACCATGTTGTCATCTCCTTTCATTATCGACAGCGCTAACAAGTCAGCCTTGCATCCTTCGCGACAGACGACGGCACCGGTTCTGTTGGTGCGCGGGTCGTCTCAAGGGGCCTGCTCGCGACTGCCTCGGAGCTGCGAGCGGGAGACCTGGTGCGTGGGTGAGGCATTCTATTGGCGAGTGGGAGACTCAAGCGTGCTGAAAGTGTCAAACGCTCGCAGGTCGACTGCCTCGGGGTGCTGATGGAATCCTCGGCGCGCTTGCGCTGGATCGACGCAACTCAGTGCGTGTTGCCTATCGTTCACACAGCCAACTGCTGAATATTGAAAGGGTACAAATTTGTGCCAGTCTCTAACATCTCGGCTTGTCAGGCTTGCCGTCCTGCGAGATTGCAACGCCGAGAGCCTGCGGATGCTCGAGATCCTCCAGCTGTGCGACCCGCCGTGACGTTTCCCCGTGTGGACCTGCGATACAAGCGTCCTAACTCCGTCCTTCTTCGCTGTCGTGTGTTTGTAGGCGGCAACAGTCCGTCGACACGGCTCGAGCTTCAGCGATGGGACCGCTCATGCTCCTTGCTCTTCCGAACACAAACGCGATGGCGATCGCCGGCGTGAAGCGAAAGCAACCGTTCGCGTCGCCGACTTCCGGTCCTCCGAGGACAACGAGCGAGCAATCTCCCAAGCCGATGCTAATCGAAAAGCCGGCGGAGCCGCCAGCGCGGCAGCAGCAGCAGTACCCACCACACCACCAAGAACGACACCTGCAGCAGACCAAGATATCGTCCAGTGGAGTGGGTGCGACGATGCCTGTGCGGACGTCTGTGCTACCAGCAGCCGAGTACCAATTCACTATGCCACCCGCCGATGAACATGATGTCGAGAGTGGAAGGAAGACCCTGGAGATCCGGTACGCCGCGCGTGTTGCTACCGCTTCATGGCGCGAACTGACACGGGCTTGCTGCTGTCGACTCGCTCAGTCTCAACGTGCCTCCGTACTCGATCATCCGCATAAACGACCGCATCTTGATCAATGGACGAACGACTGCGGTCGTCATCGCCGTCCGCAAGCACCTGAATCTGCAGTCCGTGTTGCGGATGGAGTCGCTGTCGAAGCTGCTCCCTGCCAGAGCCGCTTCGGGCGACACCGTCAACGTCGCAGCCGCAGTGACGCAGGAATTTCGCCAGTTCTTTAGCGCAGCAGAAGAGGAGACGAACGGACTTGCGGTCTTCGAGCTTCGCGTAGGCTCCGGCGCTTCGCAAGCGCCCGAGAAGTCCTCTGAAGAGTGGAGTCGTGCGTCGCATGCTTGTATCTCTCATCGCTTTGCCGCTTGGGCGTGGTCTACTGACCTTCTCTTGCTCTTGCGGCGCAGAACTGTTGTATGGGGAGCTGGCAAAGAAGCGGACCTACGGTTGTTCGCTCGCTGATCTCCAGTTTGCGTTCCCAACACTTCCGGTCGCTCGGATCACGGAGATACTCATTGAGGTGCGTGGATCTTCCTTATCTCCCAGTGGCCAGTCGACCGGCTGCTCCCTCGGACGATTGATCTCCTCTCGTGCGTGTGTGGACGGACAGCTGCAAATGGACGGAGTCGTGTACACGGTGCAAGATAAATACCTTCTGCTTTGATCCGTGCTTGGGGGGAACGAGTAATTGGGGGAAGGAGCGCGGCCCAGCTACGCGCGAACGTCACGCCAGGGACTCGGGACGCCCACGCCCACTTGGTGTGGACGAGCGAGTTGCAAAACTAAAGGGGGGTTCGGTTTCGGAGCCAGGGATGCCTCGTAGCGTCGTCAAGACTCATCCTCGCCTCCGGCTTGAGCTTGAGCAGCCCGGCGATGAAGCTCTTCGCGGCATCAGACACCGCCGGCGCCTCTGGGAACGCGTAATCGACCATCTCGATCCGCTTGTACATCTCCATCTGGTTCTCCGAGTAGAACGGCGTCGTCCCGACGAGCAGCTCGTACGTCAGGACTCCGAGACTCCACGCGTCGGTCTCGAAGCTGTACGGCTGCCCTAGCAGCATCTCCGGACTAAGATAGTCCGGTGTCCCACAGAACGTTTGCCGCTTGTCATGGGGCTTTGGAGCGTGCACCGACCAGCCGAAGTCCGCCAGCTTCACTGTATGATTGTTGCCGAGCAGCAAGTTTTCGGGCTGACAAACAGGAACCGTCACGCGCCAGTCAGATAAGAACGTCCGTCCCCACCGCATCCCCAGCACTTCAACGAACGGACCTTGATGTCGCGGTGGATCACCTTGCAGCCGTGGCAGTACCTTAGCGCATCGACTACTTGCGCCACGTAATGAGCCGCGACAGCCTCCGAAAAGTGCGACTGCTTGCTGAGCTGCTTGTACAGCTCGCCTTGCGTCGCGTACTCGAGCACAAGGTATACGCACGACTCGTCGTAAAAGTAGCCGTAGAGACGAATGATGTTGGGGTGTTCAAGGCGCGACTGAATCTCGACCTCGCGCTTCAAGTTGCTGATCCCGCCTTCGTGGACAAGCGGTGACTTGAAGATAACCTGCCCATTGTAACCTGTTAGAAACTCCCTTCGCCGTCCGCATATTCACTCACACCAGACGCGCAGAGGAGGGGTGGGTGTCTGTGCGCGCGTACCTTGAGCGCCACTGTCATGTTCGAATGCCGCTCCTTCGCCAAGTACACGTTGCCGAACTTGCCCTTGCCGAGACTCTTCGTGACCGCAAAGTCGTCCATGTCAAAATTCCGGTTCTCCTTCAAGCGCTCGCTCAGCGGTCGGAGCGGCCGTCCGGACGCATCATCGAGAGACTTGCGGTTGGACAGCGACGTCTTGAACGTGCGGCCGAACGACAACAGCGACGCGTTCAACGCGGTCGGCGCGCTCGAGCGCACGGCCACGCGCTGCGCCGCGCCGATCTTCTTCTCTCCCTGCGCAGGCAGCGTCTCCGACCGACTTCGGTCCTTGGCGGCCGCCGACGCGAGCTCCAAGCTGCCCAGCAGGTCCTGAGCACCATCGTCGCCTTGCTCCTCTTCAACTATCGTGGCTGCAGCGATACCAGCAGCGGAGGAGGACGATGAGGCGGTGGCGATGGCCGCGGTGGCGCCGCTCTTGAGCACGCGCAATGCGCCGCCGTTGCTGCTCGGCACCGTCCCGAACGGCAGCGCCGTCCGCCCAGTCTGCGTTGCCACCACCACTGCAGATGGCGCTTTCGCCTCTTCGCCCAGAGTCTCCACGGCGCCAGCGCTCCCTCCATCGACAGCTACGATCGCCACTTGTCGCCCGAGCGCATCCGAGCCGTCAAGACTCCGATCTTCGCTCGTGTCTCCGAGGCTCTGCGAGTCGTTCGATACGGGCCGTCGCCGCGCCGTAACGGTTGCGTCAGCGTCCCCTATGTCATCCCCGCCGACGTTGCCATCGTCGTCGTCGGGCGTGTCGAAGCCGCCGTCCGACTCCTGCGCGGCACGCGGCGGTGGAGTCGGTCGTTTTGGGGTCGCCACACGCTGCGCACCACCTGCCAGCGACGGGGCAAACGCACCGGGCGACAAAAAGCTCTTACGGCGCTTGGTGCCCGCGCGCCGCTCGCCGCCGCTCGCCAACTCCACGTCATCGGCACCAGACGCAGACGCAGACGCAGACGCGTCGTCTGCGTTGCTCGGTTTCCGTGGCGTCACGAGCGCCGTCGCAGGAGCCGCGAGTGCCATGGCAGAGGGCACACGTGGCTGACGCGGCGCGCCTCTGCGCCTCCCGACCACCGCTATCGCTGTTGTAGCGGATGCGTTCGTCGTGGACCCTCGTGCGCGCATGAGCCGCCACTGCTCGAGCTGCGCGCGGCGGCTGTCGCTCATTTTTTGAATGACTTGGCGTTTGTATGCAAGTCGATTTTCGAATCAACAATTTATATTCGCAGAGGACATACAATGCACAAGTCAAAACGGATTCCATTATTCACAAAAATAATATTTAAGTGACTCAATTATGTTCAGTACTGTACCATCATGCCATGGAATGTCAACGAGTGCTGTATCGAGATAGTGCTCTGCTCGATACAGCACAACAGAAGTTGACAAGCAAACGCGTACATCGCTTCACCCAGTCCTTGACTTCGTGGCAGTCGATGAACGAAACCCAAACAAGCGTGTACTACGACGAAATGGTGTGGGATACGGCGATCGCTGGCGTTTTTCACCTGGTGGAGTCCACCAGGACTGCTTGAAGTTGCAACTCGAAGACACACACACCAGCAGTTCTTCGAAGTAGTAGCAGCACGAAAAGACTCTCACATAACCAGAGGGAGTGACTGATCACGTGCATGTACATTAGCCAGCAAAATCGCAATACTGAGCTGAGTAAAGGAAGGAGGAGGCAAACGCGCAACACCAGAACTGGACCATCAAGAGCTATGGGGCAACAACACAGGAGGTCACGGTCTTCACAGGACGGTGCCTGCCATCAAGGCCGCCGACGGCAACTCTGTCGACCAAGCAGCCGCCTCGTTTCGCTCACAAGCCGCTCGCTTTACAGCCGCGCCCGCGCC